>JAJGRW010003121.1:80000-298405 GCA_025461045.1 Carex parvula
AGAGGTATGTAACATTCATCCAAAATTATTTTTCTTTTCAATTTATTCCAACTTACTAAGTAACACATGCAAATGCAGAGGCAAGAAACGCAGCAAATGTGGCAGAAAATGAGCGAGTAATGGCGTCGGGAAGTGGGTCCGGAGGGTCACGGCGTAGAACAGCTACGAGCCTTTTAGATCCAATTGCTATGTATGCCGAAGCAATGGAGAGGCGGTTGACATAGGAGGAGAGACGGTTGGGGTGCAAGGGGAGCCATCTGTGATCCAACCGAGGAGGTCCACTACTAGACGCACAACAAGGGCATCTACAAGCCAAGCAGGGCCATCTACAAGCCAAGCAGCGCCATCTGGAACCCAAGCCGGGCCATCTACTGAGCAACCAGAGCCACCTGCTAGGCCATCTCGTAGGTCATCTTTCGCAAGTGGTTTACTTCGGAGATTAAATTTTAGACGTGGTAGTGATAGGTGATTTATATGCATGTTGTAAAAATTGTGTGGACTCTATTTGCAATTTGTGTGTACTTTATTATTTTGTACGGAACTACAAGAAGTAATGAAATTAATTAATACTCAAATAAATTACAACCTACTTCATCTAACTACAATAAAATATTATTTTTTAGAACCAAACTCCAGATGGTGCCCTTTTATAGAGTTTTTGTGGGTTTTTAAAAAAGAAAAAGAAAAAGAGTAAACCGGCCAGAAAATGGCCAGTTTAGGGTTTAGGATTTAGGGTTTAGGGTTTAGGTGGGGAGTAAACCGCCCATTCTCTGGCCAGTTTGGATATTTTTAGCGAAAGTTTGGAAATCTGGGCATAATTAATAATTTGTATTAAACTTTGGATATTAATAAAAATGTCGGAAGGTAGAGCAACATTTAAAGGCTAAGAGTTGTATATTATGAAAAAATTTCATAAAATAATTCAAGAACAGCCTGTGTACAACCCTTGAGCAATGAATCACAGCGTAATATCAACTGCTAATATCAAACAAATCAGTGTTGACTTTTTATCCAAATTTTGTACGCTCAATTATGTAGTATATGTGAAATGAGTTGTTACAGAAATCTAATGGGTAGGAAAAACCAGAGCTGCATCAACTCCAGTTTGGAATGATGCGTAGAATATCTCCCTATGTTTATCACATTGGCACGTTGGGAACCAGTCATTAAATTATGAATAAAAGCACGAGCTCCCGAACTAAATGGATCCATCCTTTGTTTATGCTTAAAAAAAAACACAATTCCCAACCCTAGTTTTAAATTATGAACAAAAGCACGAGCTCCCGAACTAAATGGATCCATCCTTCATTTATGCTTAAAAAACACACAATTCCCAACCCTAGTTTTAAATTTAATAAACGCACAAAGTTATAGAAGGTGATCCGGGCCGGTCCATTCATGGTATAAAAAAATGGGTTGGGCCCAGGGAGGAATTCTTGGGTCTTTATTAATTTATAAATGAATTACATTTACATTGGGCCCAGTGTGGATTTCCATTCTAGTTTGGACTTCAGCATGCTGTCTGTATATTTGAATTGCAACACTGGGTTTTGGGTTTTGGGTTTTGGAACAATGCTAGCCGAATTTCTGTTTGGATTTGTGCTACATTGATCCTTTGATGACAATCAGAAAACTACATCTAAAATGAGAAATATAAAAAACACAGGTTTCATTAGTATGTATTATAAATATGAGGAGGGATCTAGTTATCACAATTTTGAGTTACAACAAAGTTACCACAACTATTTTTTACATTTTCAAAGTCAAAATCGTCGATCCAAACCGTTCAACATTATCTCTACAATAAAATGTGCTTGTAGATCAAATTTTATATTTTTTGAATTTTTTGACTATTTATTAAGTACTTTACAAAAACTAGTCATATTCAGACTATTGAATTTTGTACTCATCTTAATAAATAGTAAAAAAATTAAAAAAAATGTAAAATTTGATCTGCAAGCACATTTTATTTGGATAATCATGTTGAACGGTTTGGATCAATGATTTGGACTTTGAAAATGAAAAAAATGATTGCTGTAACTTTGTTGCAACTCAAATTTGTTGTAACTTGATCGCTCATATATATATATATATATAAAACTACATCTAAAATGAGAAATATAAAAAACACAGGTTTCATTACTATGTACTATATATATGTATATATATATATATATATATATATATATATTTGAAAACCTTCGCAGAGGCTGTAAAATCATAAGAGGAAATCAAACTCTAGATGTTTGGATAACCAACAACAATCCAAGAACTTTATCCTTACCATCTGTGCTACCTCCCATTTTTCCATTAGTATGTAATTGTTGAACGCTCTAATTATGATGTTTCCATTTATACTCCGTCAACTGTCTAACGCCATTAATAGCTGATAGAACCAGAGTCCAGTGGTAGACCAAGAAAATTTATATAAGGGGCCTTAAAACATAAAATATATATAAATGCTAGCTGAATTTCTATTTGGATTAGTGCTACAAATCTTTGTATGTTGACAATCCGAAACTATCTAATGCCATAAAAAACCTGGTACAACTAAAATAAGGCATTGGGTCACCAGGTTCTCTTTTCTTTTCTTTTTCTTTTTTTTTTTTTGAATTTTTTGTTTCTTTTTATTGATTGAGGAGAGGTCCTAAAAAAAAAAAAAAAATCTTAACATTATGGATTGCTTAAAGGATAGATTTATTGATTATTGGCATGGGAGTAAATTGAATGATATCACAGATTTGAACTTTTGGAGAAACACTCAGGAGGAAAAAGTATATACCCTCATAAAAAAGTTCAAAATTAATAAAGAAAGATTTGCACATAATTAATAGTTGAATACTTGGTTTGTTAGGTGAATTAACACTGTACGACAGGAGAAAATATAAAATCACACATGGTCCCACATAAGTACATAAAAATGACAAATGAATTACATTAAAATAAGGTACAACACACAATTTAAATTGCATATACATGATATAATGAAATAATTAAAAGAAAATTAAGGATACAAGACGATATATAAATATAGGTGTATACTTAGCATAATCATTGATTGTAGTAGCTAAGCATACCATACAAGGTTTGAACAAAAGTATGGACAAACAATAAGATGCCTGCAAAGACGGAGATGGTTATCCATAGATTCGAGCAGTAGCGTTTCTTGAACTCTCCATATACTCTATAGCCACTTCTTTGATAATGTGACATCACCTTCTCTTCCAAAATGAGCAGCTCATTCGGTGTTATGACATTATCGTCAATTAAAGTTTTGAGCTCTTGTACACAGTGCAAAACATCCTTGTCATCAACACTTGTGTTTGGAATGACACCATACGCTCGCAATACTCTGACATCTTCATCTTCTTTATCAAGCATGCCATGCATGCTACTGTTGAAAATAATCCAAGTTAGCAGCAAAGTGCATAAGAAATACAGTTTTTAGAAGTTTCGGTTTAGGTGCAGTTTTATTTCTGTTAAGAATTAATTATAACTGGTTATTAAACTTAGGCAGCAAGTTTTCTGTTTAGACATGTGCAGGAAGTAGTGGGTAGTTTCTATATTTAGTTTGTCATGTAGTGGGTTGGTTATAGGTTAGTTATAGCAAAGTTAGTGGGGTTAGTGGATGCCTAAAAATGGCAGCACTTGTAATAGAGTTAGTGGGGTGCAAAATTAGTTATATGCACCATCTTAAATACCATGTATGTTTCTGTTAATGAATTAATGGAGTTGTGAGAAAAATTCTGCTGTATTTTGTTTCTCTTTTCCGAAAAACTTCCAACAAAATTGGTATCAGAGCCAAAGGTGAGAGATCAGGGCAGATCCGACCATGGCAGAGAACATGAGCATTTCGAATTCCTCGATTCCGCTGTTCAAGGGAGATAACTATGAGTTCTGGAGCATCAAGATTCGAACTTTGCTCAAGTCGCAAGGTCTATGGGAATTGGTGGAGTCGGGAGCACCGGCCATTGATCCCACACCAACAGAAACAGCGAAGCGCGATGCGAAGGCGCTGTTCTTCATTCAACAAGCCGTTGTTGACACGGTGTTCACAAAAATTGTAGCAGCGACATCGGCAAAGGAGGCATGGACAACCCTGAAAATCGCCTTCCAGGGAAATTCGAAAGTTCTCGAGATAAGGCTACAAGGCTTGAGAAGAGAGTTCGAGACGTTGAACATGAATCAAGGCGAATCTGTTCAAGCGTTTCTCACAAGAGTCACATCCACCGTCAACCAAATCAAGAGTTGTGGCGAGGATCTCACAGAAAAGATCGTGGTTATGAAGGTGCTCCGCAGCCTTACAGCAAAATTCGACCATGTCGTGGCGGCGATCGAAGAATCCAAAGATCTGTCCACCTACACGTTTGATGAGTTGATGGGATCACTGCAGGTCCACGAAGTTCGTCTCAACCGATCAGAAGTGAAGGACGACACCAAAGCTTTCTATACCAATGGCAATTCCTCAAGAAGCCAACAGCAAGGCAGAGGTAGAGGCCAAGGTTACGGCAGAGGCAAGCCGAGTTACAATCAACCGCATTCTAACCAACCGAAGAAGGATGTAGAATGCTACTACTGTCAGAAGAAAGGGCATATGCAAGCCGATTGCTACAAGAAACAGAGAGAAGAAGGTCAAGACATGGAGTGCTATTACTGCCACAAGCCCGGTCATGTGCAGGCCGACTGCTACAAGAAGAAAAGAGAAGAAGGACATGCAAGTTTTGTTGAAGAGAAGAGCAATCAGGCACGATTGTTCATGGCCAAAACCAATGAAAAATCAGATGTGAGTCAAATTTGGTTTTCGGACAGCGGGTGCTCAAACCATATGACGGGTTTCAAACATCTATTTGATGAATTAGATGAGTCATACAAGAAGGCAGTAAAGCTTGGTGACGATAAAGAGATTCATGTTGAAGGAAAATAAAGAGTAGCTGTGCAGACTAGCAGTCACAATACATGGATGCTACATGATGTGTATTATATTCCTCAACTGTCCCAAAACCTACTCAGCATCGGTCAGATGATGGACAGCGGATGTACCATCAGGTTTGAAGGCGACAATTGCAGAATTATAGATGCAGCCACGGATCAGACGATGACAACAATCAAGAAGACACAAAACAACTTGTTCCCTCTAGAGATAGCCAAGGTGAAAGACAAGGCACTTGCAGCCAAGGAGATTAGTTCCAGCGAGCTATGACATTTAAGGTATGATCATCTAAACATGAATGGTTTGAGATTGTTGAATCAAAAGAACATGGTGAATGGGTTACCCGAAATTGGTGAAATCGGGTTATGTGAAGGATGTGTGTTTGGTAAGCAATCGAAGCTGCCATTTCCGAAAGATCAATCGATGCGTGCAACCAAGGTACTCGAGTTGGTGCATACTGACTTGTGCGGAACCATGGAGGTTGAATCAATAGGAGGAAGCAAGTATTTTATGATGTTTATTGATAATTATAGTAGGATGACCTGGGTATATTTTCTTAGCTATAAAAGTGAAGCGTTCGGGCTGTTCAAAAGGTTCAAAGCCATGGCAGAGACGCAAATAGGGGCTAGGCTGAAAGCTCTAAGATCAGATCGTGGTGGTGAGTTTCAATCAAAAGAATTCAAGCAGTTTTGTGAGAAAGAAGGGATGCTACAGCAGCTGACCACTCCATACACACCTGAGCAAAACGGTGTAGCTGAACGCAAGAACCGCACGGTAGTAGAACTGGCAAGAAGTATGCTGAAATCTAAAGGTATGCCGAATAGTTTTTGGGCTGAAGCAGTAGCAACAGCGGTATATGTTCTAAATCTGTCACCGAACAAGGCAGTGATGAACAAAACACCGTTTGAAGCGTGGTTTGAAAGGAAGCCCAGTGTGGGGCATTTGTTTTTTTTGGGTGCATTGCGTACACTCTCATAAGTACACAAAACCGAAAAAAACTGGACTCAAAATCTGAAAAGTGTGTGTTCATTGGGTATTGCATACAATCTAAAGGTTATAGGTTGTTTAATCCGGTGACAAAGAAGATTATAGTCGGTAGAAATATCATGTTCGATGAGAATGCTAGTTGGAGTTGGTCTATGGAGGAAGACAACACACCAATAGCAGAAATAGAAGATGAAGAAGAAGAAGAAGAAGAAGGCAGCAGTGAGCAGCCGCAAAGCAGTTCAAGCTCGAGTAGCACATCACATCGGATGGTTGATCCGGATACACAAGGAAGAAAGGTATGATCCTTACAAGAATTGTATGAAGCAACTCAGGTTTTGTATGTAGCAGATCCATTGTCTTATGAAGAAGCCCTAGAAAGAAAGGAATGGGTGCAAGCAATGAAAGAAGAAATGAGTTCAATCGAGCAAAACCAAACCTGGAAGTTGGTGGAATTACCAAAAGATCGCAATGCAGCAATGCAATTGGAGTTAAATGGGTTTACAAGACTAAATTTGGTCCATATGGTAGTGTATTAAAATGCAAAGCAAGATTAGTGGCAAAAGGATATGCGCAAAAAGCAAGGCATAGACTATGAAGAGATGTTCTCCCCGGTGGCCAGATTTGAAACGGTTCGATTGTTGATTGCAAATGGCTGCCCAATTGAGACAACCTATCTATCAATTTGATGTGAAGTCAGCATTCCTCAATGGTGAACTAAAAGAAGAGGTTTATGTTGAGCAACCGGAAAGGTTTGTGGTGAATGGCAAAGAACAGTGTGTGTACCGTTTGTTCAAAGCATTATACGGCTTGAAGCAGGCCCCTCGTGCATGGTACAGCAAGATTGATGCACATTTTCAGAAATTGGGATTTGAGAGAAGCAAGAATGAGCTTAATCTCTATGTCAAACGCAAAGAAAAAGGAGGTTTAACAGCGGTATGTCTCTATGTTGATGATATGATTTATTTTGGCACAGATGACGCAATGGTGAAGGAGTTTAAAGAGCAAATGATGCGTGTGTTTGAGATGACCGATCTAGAAGAAATGCATTACTTTCTAGGTCTGGAGGTTGAACAAGAAAAGAGGAGAATCTTTGTGTCCCAACCTAAGTATGCAAGAGACTTGGTAGAAAAGTTCGGATTAAAAGATTGTAATCCCGTACTAATTCCAATGAATACAAACGAGAAGTTGATAGCAATTGATGGAACCGGAGCTGCAGATGCAACTCGGTTTAGGAGTTTGGTGGGAGGTCTGTTGTACTTGACGCACACAAGACTAGACATCACACATGCAGTTGGAATGGTTGCGAGATACATGCAGAATCCAACTAAACAACACATGGGAGCACCAAAGCGAATTCGTAGGTACATTGCAGGTACAACAAGCTATGGTCTGTGGTACAAGGGTGTTGATGCACCGTGTTTGACAGGCTACAGCGATAGTGACTGGGCAGGCAGCATAGATGATCGAAAAAGCACAACAGGTCAGGTGTTCTTCTTGGCAACAGCATAATAAGTTGGAATTCGAAGAAACAGTCAATAGTTGCACTATCAACCATAGAAGCTGAGTACAATGCAGTAACATCAGCAGCATGCCAAGGTGTATGGTTAAGGAGCTTATTGGAAGAATTAGATTGTGAGCAGAAAGGTGCAACAATACTCTATTGTGATAATCAGTCGACAATTGCAATTAGTAACAACCCGGTGCATCACAACAGAACAAAGCACATAGACACTTGGCTCCATTTCATACGAGATCTGATTGAGCAAAAGATGATAAAGTTGCAGTATGTGAACACGAACCAGCAAGTTGCAGATGTGCTGCCCAAATCACTCACACGAGAGAAGTTCAACTGGTGTCGAGACATGATGAATGTGCTGGACTTTGGATTAAGGGGGGGGGGGGGGGGGGTGTTGAAAATAATCCAAGTCAGCAGCAAAGTGCATAAGAAATACAGTTTTTAGAAGTTTCGGTTTAGGTGCAGTTTTTATTTCTGTTAAGAATTAATTATAAACTGGTTATTAAACTTAGGCAGCAAGTTTTCTGTTTAGACATGTGCAGGAAGTAGTGGGTAGTTTCTATATTTAGTTTGTCATGTAGTGGGTTGGTTATAGGTTAGTTATAGCAAAGTTAGTGGGGTTAGTGGATGCCTAAAAATGGCAGCACTTGTAATAGAGTTAGTGGGGTGCAAAATTAGTTATATGCACCATCTTAAATACCATGTATGTTTCTGTTAATGAATCAATGGAGTTGTGAGAAAAATTCTGCTGTATTCTGTTTCTCTTTTCCGAAAAACTTCCAACAGCTGCATAGGCCATGAAGGGAATCCCACAGAGGAACCCGTACTGCAATTCAAATCTGAAAAGACTTTCGTAGAGTTTAGTGGTGTCTTGGATAAGGTGCCAGGGTGTTAATTGTATCACTCTAGATAACCTATTGTTGTCAGAGTAAGACACATCAATGGAGCCACCCTCATCGTTTAAGAAAACAGTTTGAGATAATTTCAAGTCTGTTGCACTAGGTATATGGAAGCGGCCAATCGTGTTAACTGCCACTGAACCATCCACCAGATACTTCCCATCGGGGGTTCGAGACCAAAGGAAGATGTGTAGTAGATGTTTGAATCCACCTTCAGGAAAGGTACCACCATCCACTTTAGACGTATGAACTCTCGGATATTTTGGAAAGGATAGGAGTGGGAGTTTGTGGAGTGGGATATTTAAAAGCTTGCCTATGTTGGAAAAATCTGTATATACGATTTCGAGAACAAACCAAGGTATCTGGTAGTTCATGTTCAACATGTAAAGTTGGTTCTTCACTGCATCTGCACTGAAAAAGGCTAATAAATTTTCAAAGTCTTTACGCGTTACACCTTTTGGAAAAGTTTGTTGCTTATTTATTTCATCCAGAATAACAATCGCAAATATTAAGTAGCAACTATGGACCAGTAGGTGTTCTATGAAACGTTTGTTATTTTCAGCAGTACAAAATTGTTCATCGACCCCACGATAGTAGCTCCAGCCTAGATCTACCAGGTCTTGCATTAATTCAAGGTATGAACGTACATCGAGACTAAACCAGTGCCTCATACATGCAACAAAATGCCACTTTAGGTTTGAGGTAAGAAAGAGGCCCCAAAATCATCCCAACATTGCCATTTACCAAATATTGATGGATATTTTTCAATGTTGCTATAGTCACTTTCGCTATCCATTGATGGCCATTCTTCTCTAGGCGACCTTCTATCTCCACAAGCCACTCATCCATTGCTGACTCTTCGATCTCGATTAATCCACAAACAATTGCTGTTCTGAAATAATGTGTAACGTGATTAAATATTGAAGAAGGATGGCATATCCAGGTTAATCAAAACTTAAGGTTTCGTTAGATAAATTGTTGCTTTGACGTGAAAACTGATCCATTTACAGAAGTAAAATTAGGGGTGTTAAATGGGTAAAACTACGGCCCAGTGAGGGCATTTTCATACCCATATACAATTAGTCTTACTCGCGCAATTACGTAGCCTTATCCGTCAAGATAATAGGTAACAAAACTCATAATGGATAATTACCAAATAAATTGATAGCTTATATAATTTGATTAAAATTATAACAAATAAATATTTATATAAAATATAAATTATTATTTTAATACCATTAATTAAAGAAACTAATATACTACATATAAATTATTTTTATTTTAAATAAATGACATAAAATGTTGGGCAAATTAATTTTATCATAATTTACAAAAACAAATATTATATAAAATGTTGTGAAATTAATGTAATCATAATAATAAAACTTATATAACTATACTACTAACAAAATATTATCATATATAATTTTATTTTATCAATTATCCTCTAACGAATACGAAATAGGTCTTATCCATATCCTTATCCGATAAGTGAACATAATATGTTAAATTAACAAAAACAATTCTTACTCAATCATAGCCGTTTTATCAAAAAGTTTCAATCACATCCTTGGTAAAACACCAAACACTGAAAACAAAACTTTGTAGTAATTCCCTCTTAAATAATAAATTACGGTCAATATGAGAGACAAATCATATAAATAATTAATCAGACAATGAGATATACACCTTTCTTTTTTAGACAAACTTAAAAACTTCAACATTTTAGTATGTAAAATACTACTTATAAATGCTAATACTATTTCACATTTTGCCCGAATTGTGCCATTAAATATTTTAGTCTTAACTATTATCAATTGCCATTTGACTAAATACAAGATGTAAGCCATTGAGATAGTTAAAGATTGAAACGTACGTAGCGTTAAGACTAGATATATAAAAATTGTTACAAACCAGGTCATCGCCTAATACTTAAACTAGAATTCGGATCACTGTTCAGGCTTAAAATGATCTACACAAATCTACCGCAACCTAAATCTTACTAATAGATAACGGCCTGATCAAGAGATCTAAACTAAGCAAAACAAAAGGAACACATTCTCTGGAATAT
Organism: Carex parvula; assembly: GCA_025461045.1. NCBI lineage: Eukaryota > Viridiplantae > Streptophyta > Magnoliopsida > Poales > Cyperaceae > Carex > Carex parvula. Next base: position 90,404 of record JAJGRW010003121.1, read on the forward strand.
GAAATTATCAAATCTCCCGACACAACTATTCATAACATCGGAGGGGAGATAATTTGGGAAATTTTAGAGTGAAATTAAGGTTAAAAGTAATTTGGAAACTCAATGCTCCACCACGAATGAAGATCTTTACTTGGTTAATGCTACAAATGAAATTTTAACAATGGACAATCTAGCCAAGAGAGGATGGAACATGTGAAGCATATGAACTATGCAGAAGCGATGGTGAATCGGTTGCTCACTTATTTGCAGACTGTAATTTTACTCTATCAATAAAAAAATGAAGTGTTCAACAATTTCGCAATTCAGATAGACAGACATATGGACTACAAGAAACTGCTGACAGAAAAAGGAGTCTCCAGGAAGGCAAGAGAAATCACGATCATTTCAAACTTTATTATCTGGCGAGAAAGATGTACAATAATTTTTAGAGAAGTCAACAAACGTACTGCAGTCGGTACTGATAGAGAAATACAATCAGAATGGCGTTTCTTGAATTAGGAAGGAAGAAAGCAAGAAAAAGAAAACAAAATGAGAAAGACATAAATTCTAATTTTGTTTTTATTTTCTAATTTTCATGATTTTTGTTTGTTTTTTGTTTGTTTCCTTTTTATCTTCTTTTATTAAGCTCACGACTTCTGAGCTCTGTTTACTTTAGTTCAAAGCATATATATATATAACGAGGAGGGTTTCAATACCTCATCATACCTTATATTTTATATCTTCGTGTTTAAAGTTCAAACTGTTGATCCAAACCGCTCAACATGATATTCATATTAAAATATGTTTGGAGACCAAATTTTATAATTTTTGGAAAAAATTTACTATTTTTTTAGATAGGTACAAAATTACTGTTTTTGAACGGTCCAGCAACAATGATTTTAGACTTTAAAAAATAGCAAATTTTCTTTTTTTTTGAAAACTTGGTAGGGACTACCAAAAAATAGCAAATTTTCAAAAATTATAAAATTTCATTACCAAGCATATTTTAGTATGGATATCATGTTGAGCGGTTTAGATCGGCAATTGGACTTTGAAAGCGATAATATAAAATATGAGGCATGATGAGATATGAAAGACATAAGGTATTGGAGCCCTCCTCATATATATATAAACATGTATACTGAACAAAGTCTTAGACAGCTAGAGGAAGAAAATTTTATTCTCTTAAAAATGAAAAAGAATTAGGGTAGAACAAAATTCGAAGGAGTTGCATATTATATTTGGTTTTCTTTATAAATAATATCAACAACAGCCTGGGACCATCCATGAACCGTGAATGATCATACTTCTCAATTTGGAACCGTAATATCAACTGCTAATATCAAATAAAATAAAAAATTAACAAAACATCTAATATCAAACAAATTAATCAGGTTTGTAATTTGGAATTGAGTTTGGATCTAGACCGTCTGATCTGTTTTGACACCTCGGATTCTGATCGGACGGTCCAATTATAAGCTAAAATATTATGTTACCTAAGAGGATGCAAACCAGATAACAAAGCCGAGATCATGCTACCCGGTCCATTCATGGTATGTAGAAATGGGCTGGGCCCAGTGAGGAACTCTTGGGCCTTAAATAATTTATAAGTTAATTACAATTAAATGGAGCCCAGTGTGGATTTCCATTCGAGTTGGGGGTTCTAAGGCCGTGCTCCGAAGAAGGGGAAGAAACTGCCATTAAAGGAAAGAAAAGGGAGAGGAGGTGAAGAGCGACCAGACCATAAGGTGCTCGGGCTCCTTCATCTGCTCCAGAAGAGGAAAATTAGAGAGGAAGCGGAAGGGAGCGAACATTATGCGGAGGTGACGACGCTGTGTATTTTGCTGAGATTTGTCACCTCCAAATCGGGTTGTACGAACTGTGCGGAAGTGAGCGATGCGCTGATCACCTTCCTTCACGTTCCTTTCCCTTTCTCTATGCGCACTGTTTTTGAATCACAACACTAGATTTTGGGTTTTGGGTTTTGGTATAATGCTAGCTGAATTCTTGTTTCAATTAGTGCTAGACTCAGTTTTTGTTGACAATCAGAAACTACATCTTGTAAGAGAGAAAAACAAAATACGGGTTTCAGTTTGTATGTAATTGTGATGTTTCCATTTCTACTCCGTCAAACTGCTGTCTAATGCCATGAAAAGTCGGTGGAACTCAAAAATTTAGATTGGGGATGCTTAAGTATAAAATGTTGAACCCAAGTCTACAAACACACATAAATATTTAAGAGTAAAACTAGAATGTTCTTAAGTTCACCAAGCACTTTTGTGAACCCAACATTAAAACATATGAGATTGACTTCTAACGACGAATCGGAACCATTGAAGCCCATATACCTTACGCATGATGCATCTACATATAAAAATTTTAAATTTTCGAATTAATTTTGTATAGACTCGAGTGGTAAAAAAACGTTCAAAAAATGATTGTATTAAAATTAATTTATAAACCTTCCAATTTTGACCAGTTGACTTTATATTTAATGAATTCAAAAGTTTAATTTTTTGCATGTAGACGCATCACTCGTAAGGTAGATGAGTTTTAACGGTTCAGATTCGTCATTTGAAGCTGATTTGAGTTTTTTGAGTTGAGTTCACAAAGAGGTTTGGTGAACTTAAGAATACCCTAGTTTTACTCAATATTTAATGTGTGTGGTATATAGCTGGGAGTTAAACCCAAGTCTACACCACTAGACTACAAGCACACATTAAAAAAATTTTGAGGGGGTTGAACTGTATAAACAAATTCAATGAAATTTTAATATATATAATTAGAATTTTTAAAGTTACAGGATGCAAGGCTAAGCACCCTTTGGTGTCATTATGATCCGCCCTGGATAGAACTATAACAAGTCCTTGCGTCACCTGGTTTTCTTTTCTTTTTTATTTCACACCTTTGTTTTTCTTTTTATTTATTGAAGAAATGTCCTCAAAAATAAAATCAATATTAAAATTTTGGATAGCTTAAAATATAGATTTATTGACTTTCAGCACATGGGTGTAAATTAAATTGTGTACAAAGGCCTTGCGTTGCTTAAAGCATTGATTTAATTAATTATAGATTATTAATTGGCATTGGAGCAAATTATTAATATGAGAAATTAAAACTTTTAAGAAACACTCATGATTTGGGAGGAATTGTATGTCCTCATAAGAAAAGTTCAATTTTAATAAGGAAAGATCCATACATGTTTGAATAAGTTGTTAGTTAGGTTAAATAATATTGTACAATGAGAGCAAAGGTAAAAATCACACATTAATATTGTTGCACATAGGCACATAAAAAATGACAAATGACTTACATTGAGAAAAAAAAAATACAAAACATACAGGATGTCACAACAAACAACATAGTGAATTGAATAAAGATAAACCTCCGGTGCTCACACAATTTAAAATGCATACATTATAAAATAAAAGAAAAGAATACAAGATGATGTAAAAATATAGGTTTGGATTTAGCTTAGCGCAATCATTGTTTGTAGTAGCTAAGCGTACCATATAAGGTTTGAATAAAAGTAAGGACAAACAAACAGATGCCGGCAACGACAGATATGATTATCCAAGTATTGGAGCAGTAGCGTTTCTTGAACTCTCCAATTACTCTATAGACACTTTTTTTATGATGTGCCATCACCTTCTTCTCTAAATTGATAAGCTCATCCGGCATCCAGAGATTATCGGTTATTAACTTTCTGAGCTCTTGTACACAGCGCAAAACATCCTTGTCGTCAAAGCTCGAGTTGATGATACCATTCGTTCGCAATACTCTAACATCTGCCTCTGTTTTCAACAAGCACGACATGCATGCAACACAGGCCATGAAGGGGACCCCTCGAATGTGGACGTAATCGTATTCAAATCTTATAAGACTTTCATAGCATTTAGTGTTGTAACGAAAAATGTGCCACGGTGTTAATTTCAATACTCTAGATACTCTCCTGTTGTCAGAGTAAGACATATCAATATCACCCTCAACCTTTTCGAAAACAGTTTGTGATAATTGCAACTCTGTTGCACTAGGTATATGGAAGGTGCCAATACTTTTTGAATGATATGGGATGTACTTCCCATCGAGGGTTCGAGACCAATGAAAGATATGTAGTAGATGTTTGAATCCAACATTAGGAAGGCACCACCATCCTCTTTAGACGGGTGGATGGATGGATGGATGCTGCGAAAGAATGATAGGGCAATTTTGTGGATTGGGGTAACAAAAAGTTTGCTTAAGTTGGAAAGCTCTGTATATACGGCCTGGAGAACAAACCACGGTATCTGGTAGTTCATGGTCAACATGTAACCTTTGGTCCTCACTCCAACATCATCATCTGTAAAGCTAGTTATATTTTGAACATCTCTTCGCGTTAGACCTTTTGGAGGACCATTTTGTTCATTCATTTCATTCATAATATCAATTAGGTGTTTTCATCTGATAACAAAACCATGGCAAATATTAGGAAGCAACTATTGACTAGTAAGTGTTCTATGAATCGTTCATTATTTTCAGCACGAAAATGTTCATCAACCCAACTATAGTAGCTCCAGGCTAAATGTACCTTCTCTTGCATGTACTCAAGGTATGAACATACGTTGAGACCACACGAGTACGTCATCCATGCAACAAATTGCCACTTTTTGGTTTGAGGTATGAAAGAGGCCCCAAAATCATCCCAACATTGCCATTTACCAATTATTGATGGATATTCTTCACTGTCGTCGCTACTGTCGCTACAGTTCTGTAGTTGACCTTCTATGTCCACAACCCACTTGTCCAATTTGTTTGGTGCGGATGAAGTCGCATCATTACTCATTCTGACTTTCTTCCGGCTAATTAATCGACAAACAAGTTTTTCTGAAATAATGTGCAACGTGATTAAATATGGAATCTATAGGTACGGATGTTAATCCAAGAAGCATGGAAAAACCATGTCCACACAATTACCCTTATCAGTGAGGGCAGTTTCATACCCTAATAAAATTAGTCTTGCCCACACAATTTCCTTATCAGTTAAGTATTAACCTTACACATACCCTATACTTATCAGTTAAGTTAAGTACTAACAAAACAAATAATAGATAATTACCAAATAAATTGATAGCTTATATGATTTAATTAAAAAATATAACAAATAAATATTTATATTAAATACAAAAATTATTATTTTTATACCATTATTTTCAAATGTAAATTATTAATATAATTAAATGATATAAATTTTATATTAAATAAAACAACATAAAATGTTGGACAAATTAATTTTATCATAATTTACCAAAACAATATTATATAAATGTTGTAAAATCAATGTAATCATAATAATAAAACTTATATAGTTGTACGTACAACTAAAATAATTATCATATATAATTTTATTTTATTAATTGCCCTCCAATGAGTACAAAATAGATCTTATCCATATCCTTATTCGATAAGTTAACAAAAAAAGTTTCTTACCCGTGTCCATAATTGTTAAATTAACGATTTTTTTTTACTTGATCATACCCGCTTTATCAAATACGATATAGATCGGATAAACATTTATATAAAAAGGTTTCACTCACATCCTAGATAAAACAACTGACACTCAAAAGAAAACTTCGTAGATAATTCCCACTGAAATAACAAAAGTCAATATGAGATATATACCTTTCTTTTTTAGACTAACTTAAACTTCAGCCACATTTTAATATATAAAATACAACTTACAAATGTTAATACTATTTTCCATTTTACCCAAATAGTGTTATTAAATTTTTAGTCTAAAAATTATTAATTGCCATTTGACTAAATACAAGATTTTAAGCCCTTGAGACAGTTAAAGATTGAAACGTAGCATTAAACCTAGATATATAAATATTGTCACAAACTAGAATCATATCACTATACAATCTTAAAATGATTTACACAAATCTACTGCAAACTAAATCTTACTAATAGATAACGGCCTGATCAATAATAGATCTAAAGTAATAACCAAAACAAAAGCCACATATTCTCTGGGATATAGAACTAACAAATCTCCCGACACAACATATATATATATATAGAGAGAGAGATAGACTATGGTGAGTTGTGACGTTTTACTTCACGCATTCATTTTGAAAATCCAAACAACCGATACCGCTCAACATGTTCTAAATATCGAAATGTGCTTGGAGACTAAATTTTACATTTCTTTGAATTTTTTTACTATTTATTAAGCCACTTTGAAAATCGCTGATCAACTGTGAACAGTAAAAAATAGTAAAAATTTCTGGACCACCGGATCAGCGATTTTCAAAGTGGCTTAATAAATAGTAAAAAAATTCCAAAAAATGTAAAATTTAGTCCCCAAGCACATTTCAATATTTAGAACATGTTGAGCGGTTCGGATCGGTTATTTGGATTTTCTAAATGAAAATATGAGCGTGAAGTAAAAATGACCTCTTACTTCACAACTCACCATAGCTCAGCTATATATATATATATAGATAGAACACACAGACACACTGAACCTGTTGTGAAACCTTACCGATCGGACAAATAAAAATTAGTATAAAAAAAGATGCAGAGAATTATAGAGAAAATGTAGAGATAAGTACCAAATAGGAGAGGATGCCTGTCTTGGTGTCTACAGCTCTTTCTCCAATTGATGAGGAGACGAATTAGAAAACTTAGGAACATTTACAGAGGCGAAGTGGACAGAAAAATACTATACAGATCCTCTGCTACGCGTTCAATGTCTCTCTGTGTAGCAAGCTACGTAGATTCGACAGAAAAGGTCCCATAAAATTTTATTTATTAAAAAAACATAAAATTTGGTCTCCAAGTACAAAAAGAAGGATGTGAGATATCATTGGAGCACAAAAATAATGAACAATTGAGTCAATATCTGTAACATGGCCTAGGAAAGCTTGCTTTAAGCAGGATACTCTTCATTCGATTTTATGTTGCATCTTAGTTATCATTTTTTATGAATTCATTGGTTTCAACTTATTGAATTATCTAAATCATACATTATACCGAAGATTGAATTACTATTATTATTTTAAAAATATAACATGTATATTATGCATGACTAACTTATCAATGTAATCAACATTAGAAATATTCTTTTGCCTTAATATATATATTTTAAAATATGTTTTCTATTTTTTAAGTACAAATTAAACTTCAGTCTAAAAAATCTGAGTTCTCGTTCAATTCGGTCTATTCTTATTGATTCACTAGATTTGCAATTCCGATTCCAGTTCTGATTTTACAAACCATGGCGTAAACGGTAAAAAATAGTATCATTAACACCCCTGCGCTTTTTCTCTTCCTCACTCTTTTCCTTTGATCTCTTTTATTTCTCTAACTATTTCTAATCTCCACTTTTTGTTGTGTTTTATATACAAATTTTGAACTTTCAACCTCCATTCTCACTTTTCCCTATCTTCTCTTTGACGCTCGCTCTCTCTCTCTCACATACATCAACCCCACCTCGATTCTCTCTTATTTTGTTTATATCTGCGCATGTGATCTGCTAGTGTGTTCATCTTTAGTTCTTTTAGATAAGTTATTTATTACGGGGTGAGGAGAATGATGTTTAGTTATGAATAATTTAATCATAGGTAGACCAACTTTTTTTGAATTCCTTCTAAAAAAATTAGGTCATGCCATTAGATTTGGTCTCGAAATTCTATCTTCCAGCTCAGCTTGAATTTTTTTATCCAATTTTTTTTAACAGTGTTGCAGCCTTGCAGGAAAGCTACTAAAATCTCATCAATCAAGGAAACAACTTGTTCAGATTTAAATTTATCCTCAATCTTCAGTTCAATATTGAAAAAGTTTGGACAGAACCAGATGATTTGAGTAAAGCAATTAATTACGCGTTGGTGGAAATCTAAATACAAACACCGAGTACTTTGAACCATTATATACTTGTATATATTTTTATGAGTAGAAGTGGGGTGTTCTTCCGCTCATCAAATTCTTGATAATCATAATTTGAGGAAATATCGAATATACATCAAATGACTAACTCAAACCGTTGAAACCGATTTACTTCACAAGTGATGTGTTTACATGTTAAATTTATAAATTTTCGAATCAATTTAGCATAAAGTCAAACATTCAAAAAAGAATCAGCCTTTAGTCTAATGCAAATCTCTGTTGGGAGGTCGTGGGTTTGAAATTCAGATAGAGGATTCATTGTGGATTTTAAAATGAAACTTGATAGGTTTGATCTCTATCGACCTTTCGATATAAAAAAAAAATTAATATTAGTTTATTTTGATATCACTATATATATAACATTTGAAGTAGTTGTATATTGTTATTTTATTTATAAAAAAGAATTCAACAACAGCCTGTGCCCAACCAAGAGCCATCATGGTTGATCCATAATTTTCGGTAATGACACCATGTTTGACATCGTAATATCAATTAGCAACTGCTAATAACAAACGGCTCAGACGTTGACTTTTATAGACAATTTTTTGCACGTCAAATTATGCCAAATGTCATGCCAGAATTTATGTCCCTTCCATTAACTAGCTTAATTTCGTTATTATATTTGTTAAGTTGAATAATTCACAATATTTTTGTTTGTTTGTTATATTATCGCTGTACCCAACAGAAGAATAATTAATTAATATCTTATGTATTGGAACACGTATTTTACCAAATCACAAACATTAAAATATTTTATGATATTGACACAAAACAAATAGAAAAGAAAAAAAGACTCAGTCTTGTTATCATATTGGGAGCTTTATTTTTCCAACTAATTACTTATTTTCTTTCTTTCTGTTTAAATAGTGATATTGTCTTCCATTAATTAGAGTCCGTTAATATTGCAGAAAATAACCAAAGGACGACAAAATGGCAAATGGATGAAATGGAAGTGCAACCAGGGACCTCACATAAAATTTGTAAACTTTTCTAGTAAAGTATCATATATAATTAGTTTATGCTTAAATAATATATATACAACCGACGAGACTTCACAGCTTTAATAATTAAATTTCTATTCCTATTTTATATTTTTGAGTCAGTATTTTTATTTTTTTGGGTTCATATATGAAAATGTTACTGGTGATCGAGGTGTAAATTTGGCTATCAAAGACCTTGTTGGGCATAGACCCAATCTCTGCGTTTGTGTTGGTTGCTCTAAAATTATTCAATAATTTTTTATGATTAAGCCCAGCAAATGTCCACTAAATACCCATTAATATTGTTAGCGAGCCAGCTCGCCACTAGCTCGGGCCAATTAAAGACCTTGTTCGGCATAGAAAAACCTATCTCTGCAGTTCCGTTCAAAGCAAGTGGAACTGGTATTGCTTGAAGACATAAGACATCTGGATTCTCCCTCTCCCTTTTCTCAAATTAATTAGACAATTAATGCATCTTAACTAAAGAAACAAAATCCATGCAAAATTAACTCTCCTATTTTGTAGGACTTTCTATACATTGTGCTTCAGCTGAATTCATCTTGACAAATGCATCTCAATTTTAATGAAATTGTGGAATGCTAGCTTCAATAATATATAACCGACAATACTTCACAACTTTACTATTTAAATTTATATTCCCTATTTTATTCTATATATTTACTGTTTTATAGGAATTATTTATTAAATTTTAACGGATTCATATATGGAAATGTTATCAGATACGATCCGGCCCTAATTAATAAATGGTGACCGGTGAGGTATGAATTTGTCAATTAGAGCCCTTGTTGGGCATAGAAAAGCCAATCTCTGCGTTTGGGTTGGTTGCTCTAAAATTGTACAATATTTTTTTAAGATTAAGCCTAGGAAATATCCACGTACTAATTAGCGACGCTCCAAATTTGTTTTATTGAACCCTGAAATGTAGCCATTATTGGAACCAATTAATTTTCATCTGTTTCATTTTATCATCCATTGCCAGAAAATCTGTCAGTCGAAATGTAAAAAAGACACATAAGGAGATTTTTTTTTTTTATAAAACGTAATTAAGGGGTGCCGAACCCTTGATTAGGTACAATTTTTTTTTTTTTTAAATGATGTTGTATCGAACCATAGATTCGATACAACCTCCTGTTATTTAAAAAAAAAAAAAAAAGGGATGTACCGAACAATAGATTATTGATACCACCAGGGGAGACTGAATCTATGGTTCAGTACACGCCATTTCTTACAAAATTGGATGTGATCTTGTGTGCCCACTTGCAGTCAGTTCTTGCAAAACAGAAGAAGTCTAGACAGAGTCAAATGAATCTTGATTATTGAACTAAACTCAAGTATTGTTACTAATCAAGTTTAGATTACAAGTATTGATTGAGAGAGAAAGAGAAGAAACCTCATCGGACGGTTTCTTTAGGGATTTAGTCTTCATGAGCAAATACTTGAGAAGGATGTTACCTCAGATGATGCGGACCACAAAACAAAGCTGAGACCATGCTGCGTCAATTTCTTTTCCCCTTTACATTTTCTTATATTCTTGTGTGTGAAGTGTCAAATTTACCCCTGATCAAAAGTTTTGGAAGCGGACCAGGTCCGGTCCATTCATGGCATGCAAAAGTGGGTTGGGCCCAGTGTGAAATTCTTGGGCCTTGATTGATTTATTAATTAATTACAATTAGATGGAGCCCATAATAAGTATAAAATTTTGAACCCAAGTCTACAAACACACATAAATATTTAAAGAGTAAAACTAGAATGTTCTTAAGTTCACCAAACATTTTTCTGAACTCAACTTTAAAACCTATCAGATTGACTTCTAACGACAAATCCGAACTGTTGAAGCCCATATATCTCACGAGTGATGCGTCTACATATAAAAATTTAAAATTTTCGAATTAATTTTGTAGACTCAAGTGGTCAAAAACATGTAAAAACTGATTGCATTAAAATTAATTTATAAACCTTTTAATTTTGACCACTTGACTTTATATTTAATGAATTTGAAAGTTTAATTTTTTGCATGTAGACGCATCACTCGTAAGGCAGATGAGTTCAAACTGTTCGGATTCGTCATTTGAAGCTAATTTGATAGTTTTTAGACTTGAGTTCACAAAGAGGTTTGGTGAACTTAAGAATACCCTAGTTTTACTCAATATTTAATGTGTGTGGTATATAGGTGGGAGTTGAACCCAAGTCTACACTAGACTACAAGCACACATTAGAAAATTTTTGAGGGGTGGAACTGTATAAAACTTTAAGGAAACAAATTCAATGAAATCTTAATAAATTTAATTAGAATTTTTAAAGTTACAGGATGCATAGCTAAGCACCCTTTGGGTTTCATTATGATCCGCCCTGGATAAACTAAAATAAGTCCTTGCGTCACCAGGTTTTGTTTTTTCTTTTCTTTTCTTTTCCTTTTCATTTCACACCTTTGTTTTTCTTTTTCTTTTTATTGAAGAAATGTCCTCAAAAAGAAAATCAATATTAAAATTTTGGATAGCTTAAAACATAGATTTATTGACTTTCGGCACATGGGTGTAAATTAAATTGTGTAGAAAGGCCTAGGGTTGCTTAAAGCATATATTTAATTAATTATAGATTATAATTGGCATGGGAGCAAATTCATTAATATGAGAAATTAGAACTTTTAAGAAACACTCATGATTCGGGAGGAATTGTATGTCCTCATAAGAAAAGTTCAATTTTAATAAAGAAAGATCCATACATACTTGTATAGTTGAAAAAGTTGTGTGTCAGGTTAAATAATATTGTACAACCAGAGCAAAGGTAAAAATCACACATTAATATTGTCGCACATAGGCACATAAAAATGACAAATGAACTACATTGAGAAAATAAAATACAAGACATACAGGATGTCACAACAAACAACATAGTGAATTGAATAAAGATAAAGCACCATATATGGTTTGAAATAAAAGAAAAGGATACAAGATGATGTAAAAATATAGGTGTACACTTAGCTTAGAGCAATCATTGTTTGTAGTAGCTAAGCGTTCCATATAAGGTTTGAATAAAAGCAAGGACAAACAGTAAGATACCGGCAATGACAGATATGATTATCCATGGATTGGAGCAATAGCGTTTATTGAACTCTCCAATTACTCTATAGACACTTTTTTTATGATGTTCCATCACCTTCTCCTCTAAAATGATAAGCTCATTCGGCGTCTGGAGATTATCGGCAATTAAAGTTCAAAGCTCGTGTCTGGGATGATACCATTCGCTCGCAATACTCTAACATCTGCCTCTGTTTTCAACAAGCACGACATGCATACAACATAGGCCGAGAAGGGGAGTTCACAAATGTGACCGTAATATTCTTCAAATCTTAAAAGACTTTCATAGCATTTAGCGGTGAAATGAAAAAGGTGCCACGGTGTTAATTGCAGTGCTCTAGATAATCTCCTGTTGTCAGAGTAAGACATATCAATGGAGTCACCCTCAACCTTTTCAAAAACAGTTTGTGATAATTGCAACTCTGTTGCACTAGGTATATGGAAGCGGCAAATATTATTTGAATAATCTGGGATGTACTTCCCATCGAGGGTTCGAGACCAATGAAAGATGTGTAGTACATGTTTGAATCCACCTTCAGGAAGGACACCACCATCCTCTTTAGACGGGTGCATGTATGGATAGATGCCGCGAAAGCATGAGAGTGCAATTTTGTGGATTGGGGTAACAAAAAGATTGCTTAAGTTGGAAAGCTCTGTGTATACGGCCTGGATAACAAACCACGGTATCTGGTAATTCATGGTCAACATGTAAGATATGGTCCACAATCCATCTTCATCTGTAAATCGAGTTATATTTTCAACATCTTTTAGCGTTAGACCTTTTGGAGGAAGCAACTATTAACCAATAGGTGTTCAATGAAATGTTCGTAATTTTTAGCACAAAATTCTTCATCGACCCCATGATAGTAGCTCCAGGCCCGATCTACCTTCTGTTGCATGTATTCAAGGTATGAACGTACGTGGAGACCACACGAGTGCGTCATCCATGCAACAAATTGCCACTTTTTGTTTCGAGGTATGAAAGAGGCCCCAAAATCATCCCAACATTGCCATTTACCAATTATTGATGGATATTGTTCACTGTCGTCGCTACTGTCGCTACAGTTCTCTAGTAGACCTTCTATGTCCACAACCCACTTGTCCAAATTTTTTGGTGCGGATGAAGTCGCATCATTAATCGTTCGGACTCTCTTCATTAATCCACCAAAAAGTTGTTCTGAAATAATGTGCAACGTGATTAAATATTGAATCTATACATGTTAATCAAAGAAGCATGGCAAAACCATGTCGGGGTTAACCATGTCGTGATTAAATATTGAATCTATTTACCCTTATCAGTTACCCTTATCAGTTAAGTATTGATCTTACACAAACCCTACACTTATCCGTTAAGTTAAGTATTAACAAAACAAATAATAGATAATTACCAAATAAATTGATAGCTTATATGATTTAAATAAAAAATATAACAAATAAATATTTATATTAAATACAAAAATTATTATTTTTATACCATTATTTTCAAATGTAAACTATTAATTTAATTAAATGATATAAATTTTATATTAAATAAAACGATATAAAATGTTGGACAAATTAATTTTATCAAAATTTACCAAAACAATATTATATAAAATGTTGTAAAATCAATGTAATCATAATAATAAAACTTATATAGTTATACATACAACTAAAAAATTATCATATATAATTTTATTTTATTAATTGCCCTCCAATGTGTACAAAATAGATCTTATCCATATCCTTATTCGATAAGTTAACAAAAAAAGTTTCTTACCCGTGTCCATAATTGTTAAATTAACGATTTTTTTTTACTCGATCATACCCGCTTTATCAAATACGATATAGATCGGATAAACATTTATATAAAAAGCTTTCAAATACGATACAGTCCTTCAGACAGTTAAAGATTGAAACGTAGCGTTAAGCCTAGATATATAAATATTGTCACAAATTAACGTGGCACTCTGCTTAATACTTAAAGCTCGAATTCATATCACTATACAATCTTAAAACGATTTACACAAATCTACTGCAAACTAAATCTTACTGATAGATAACGGCCTGATCAATAATAGATCTAAAGTAATAACCAAAACAAAAGCCACATATTCTCTAGATATAGAACTAACAAATCTCCTGACACAACAAATATATATATATATATATATATATATATATATATATATATATAGACTATGGTGAGTTGTGAAGTAAAACGTTGTTTTACTTCACACCATATTTTCATTTTGAAAATCCAGACAACCAATCCGAATCTCTCAATATGTTCTAAATATTAAAATGTGCTTGGAGACTAAATTTTACATTTTTTGGAATTTTTTTACTATTTATAAGCCACTTTGAAAATCGCTGATCCACTGTGAACAGTAAAAAACAGTAAAAATTTCTCGACCACCGGATCAGCGATTTTCAAAGTGGTTTAATAAATAGTAAAAAATTCCAAAAATGTAAAATTTAGTCCCCAAGCACATTTCAATATTTAGAACATGTTGAGCGGTTCAGATCGGTTGTTTGGATTTTCAATATGAAAATATGAGCGTGAAGTAAAAATGATCTCTTACTTGACAACTCACCATAGCCCAGCTCTCTCTCTCTCTATATATATATATATATAGATATATACACACACAGACACACTGAATCTGTTGTGAAACCTTACCGATCGGACAAATAAAAATTAGTATAAAAAAAAGATGCAGAAAATTATAGAGAAAATGTAGAGATAAGTACCAAAGAGGAGAGACGCCCATCTTGGTGTCTATAGCTCTTTCTGACTTCCTTCAGGCTGATTAATCGACAAACAAGTTGTTCTGAAATAATATGCAACGTGATTAAATATTGAATCTATACGTACGGATGTTAATCAAAGAAGCATGGCAAAAGTATAACAAATGTTAACCAAAAGTTAAGGCTTCATTAGATAATTTCTTGTTTTCACGTGAAAACTGATCAATTTACACAAGTAAAACTGCGGAGCGGTGAGGGCATTTTCATACCCAAATAAAATTAGTCTTACACATACTCTAATCAGTTAAGTATTAACCTTACACATACCCTAAACTTATCCGTTAAGTTAATTGATAGGTTTCTTATTTTCATACCCAAATAAAATTTGTCTTGCCCACACAATTACCCTTATCAATTAACTATTAACCTTACACATACCCTACACCTATCCGTTAAGTTAAGTATTAACAAAACAAATAATAGATAATTACCAATAAATTGATAGCTTATATGATTTAATTAAAAAATATAACAAATAAATATTTATTTTAAATACAAAAATTATTATTTTTATACCATTATTTTCAAATGCAAATTAAAACGATATAAAATGATATAAATTTTATATTAAATAAAACGATATAAAATGTTGGACAAATTAATTTTATCATAATTTACCAGAACAATATTATATAAAATGTTGTAAAATCAATGTAATCATAATAGTAAAACTTATATAGTTATACGTACAACTAAAAAAATTATCATATATAATTTTATTTTATTAATTGTCGTCCAGTGAGTACTAAATAGATCTTATCCATATCGTTATTTGATAAGCTAACATATATAATTTTATTTTATTAATTGCCCTCCCGTGTTCATAATTGTTAAATTAACGTTTTTCTTTACTAGATGATACCCGCTGTTTCAAATACGATATAGATCAGATAAATATATATAAAAAAAGGTTTCACTCACATCCTAGATAAAACAACTGACACTCAAAAGAAAACTTCGTAGATAATTCTCACTGAAATAACAAAAGTCAATATGAGATATATTACCTTTCTTTTTTAGACTAACTTAAACTTCAGCCACATTTCAATACGTAAAATACAACTTATAAATGTTAATACTATTTTACATTTTGCCCAAATTGTGTTATTAAATATTTTAGTCTAAATATTATTAATTGCCATTTGACTAAATACAAGATTTAAGCCCTTTAGACAGTTAAAGATTGAAACGTAGCATTAAGCCTAGATATATAAATATTGTCACAAATTAACGAGGCACTCTGCTTAATACTTAAAACTAGAATTCATATCACTATACAATCTTAAAATGATTTACACAAATCTACTGCAAACTAAATCATACTAATAGATATCAATAATAGATCTAAAGTAATAACCAAAACAAAAGCCACATATTCTCTGGGATATAGAACTAACAAATCTCCCGAGACAACTAATATATATATATAGATATATACACACACGGACACATTGAACCTATTGTGAAACCTTACCGATCGGACAAATAAAAATTAGTATAAAAAAAAGTTGCAGAGAATTATAGAGAAAATGTAGAGATAACTACCAAAGAGGAGAGGACGCCCGTCTTGGTGTCTATAGCTCTTTCTCCAATTGATGAGGAGGCCAATTAGAAAACATAGGGACATTTTGTTGTAAACAATTAAAAATGGCTAACCTAATAGAGAAGATAGATTGTAAAGAAGAAAGAAGACAGAGAGAGTTTCTGCAGCAAAATCTTTAATTAACTTGTTATTCTAGTACACATAAACACAAATACAAAGGCTGATTATATAGCCTCTCATACACAAAACTGACTACCTAAATTTGGAACTTTTGACTTCCTAAATTAACTAACAGCTCTTCTATTTTAGCTACTGCTACAAATAAATAATGCTAACTATAGCCCCCACTAACATTAAATAACTACCCACTTATATTTCTGCTGCAACAATTCCAAATATAGCTTAAACACGTCTAAAATACATCTGATCTAATTTTGACCTTCAACAGTTTGTGTTTCAACACTCCCCCTCAGCGGTAAAACGATTACATCTGGGATACACCTATGTGTTCCCTGTTGAGTTCAAACTTCTCCTTTGTTAGCACCTTCGTAAAGATGTCTGCAAACTGTTCGTCAGTTCGACAAAACTTCAACTGCACTTCTTGTTTCTCGACTGCATCTCTAGTGTAGTGATACTTGATGGCAATGTGCTTGGTTCTGTCATGGCTGATTGGATTCTCGCTGATTGCTATGGCAGATTTGCTGTCACTGTAGATAGTGACTGGTTCCTCCATTTTGCTATTGACATCCTCCAATATTCTTTTGAGCCAAATGGCCTGTGCAACGGCTCTTGCTGCTGCAACGTATTCTGCCTCGGCTGATGACAAGGCGACCACCGTCTGTTTCTTGGATGACCAAGAGCAAATACCTGATCCAAGCGAGAACGCATAGCCTGAAGTACTCTTCATGTCGTCTTGGCATCCCGCCCAGTCGCTATCGGTGTAACCAATCAGCTTTGAGTTGTTGACAGGTTTGTACCATATGCCATAAGAAACAGTGCCTTTGATGTACCTTAGAACTCGTTTTGCCGCTGTAAAATGTTTTTGAGTAGGACAGTCCATATACCTTGATAAAAGGCTTGAGCTGAACATGATGTCCGGCCTTGTTGCAGTCAAGTACAATAAACTTCCAACTAAACTGCGAAATTCAGTTGGATCTGCTTTTGCCGAACCATCT
The DNA here is from genome assembly GCA_025461045.1 of Carex parvula. Lineage (NCBI taxonomy): Eukaryota > Viridiplantae > Streptophyta > Magnoliopsida > Poales > Cyperaceae > Carex > Carex parvula. Next base: position 107,895 of record JAJGRW010003121.1, read on the forward strand.
TCCTTCTTGAATTTTTCAATTGGAACAAGTGGTGTTGTGACACTCTTGCAATCTTGCAACCTATTCTTTTTCAATATGTTTTCTGCATATTTCTTCTGAGATATGAATATCCCATCTTCAACTTGAACCACTTCTATACCTAAGAAGTATTTCATCAATCCAAGGTCACTCATTTCATAGGTATTCATCATGTCTCCTTTAAACATTTGCATCATTGCTTCACTGTTGCCTGTGTAGATCAAATCATCAACATATAGAGCAACGATTAAAATGTGAGTACCTCTTTTCTTCACATAGAGAGTTGGTTCTGACTTGCTCTTCTCAAACTCGTTTTGCAGAAAATATTTGTCAATTTGACTGTACCACGCTCGTGGAGCCTGTTTCAGTCCATAGAGCGCCTTCTTCAATTTGTAGACTTTGTTATCTCCCCCTTGAGCTAAAAATCCTTCGGGTTGCTCAACAAAAATTTCTTCGTTAAGTTCTCCATTTAAAAAGGCTGATTTGACATCTAGTTGATAGATGCGCCACTTTTGCTGTGCAGCTAGGGCTATGATCGTACGGATTGTTTCTAAACGTGCAACTGGTGCGTATGTCTCAAAGTAGTCGATTCCAGGTTTTTGCTTGAACCCCTTTGCAACGAGCCTTGCCTTAAACTTCTGAACTGAACCATCTGGATTCAACTTGGTCTTGTAAATCCATTTAACACCAATTACACTTCTATCGGTTGGTCTGTCCACTAACTCCCATGTATTATTTTTCTCAATCATCCCAATTTCTTGCTCCATGGCTTCTCTCCAATTTTCGTGGTGTTTTGCTTGCTCAAACGATTGTGGTTCAACCACCGAGAAATTGCATCTTTCTGTTCTTTCATATATTTCAGCCAAGGTTCTAACTCTACTTGGAGTAACTGCTAATGTAACATCAGGATGCTGTGAACTGGAGCTAATGGGTTGCGAATTAGAGGCATTTGGTTGCGGGTTGTCTTCAGGTTGCAGGTTGTCTTCAAGTTGCGCAACTGAACTGCTGCTGGGGTCTCGGCTGGGTGTGGTTTGTGGTGGTTGACTTGGAGCTGCTACATTTGGTATGCTTTGGACATCTTGGTTTTGAAATATGATGATTGGTGTTGGTTGACATGTGGGTAATTGGTTATTTTCCCAATTATAGACTTCTTTCTCATCAAAGATGACATCTCTACTAACAACCAATTTTTTCTTCTCAAGGTTATACAATCTATACCCTTTGGTGCCATCCGAATATCCCATAAAAATACAGCGTTCACTTTTATCATCGAGTTTAGATCTATTTTCCTTTGGGACATGGGCATAGCATACTGAACCGAAAATTTTCAAATGACTAATATTGGGAGTGGTTCCGCTCCATGCTTCAATTGGGGTTTTATTTGGTACAGCTCTTGTGGGACTTCTATTCTGGATATAGACAGCCAAAGAGACTGCTTCTGCCCAGAATTTTAATGGTATACCCTTGTCTTTGAGCATGGCTCTTGCCATTTCTACTATGGTACGGTTTTTACGTTCGGCAACACCATTTTGTTGAGGGGTATAGGCAATTGTGAGTTGTCTCTTAATTCCATGATCTTCACAGAATTTAACAAATTGGTTGGATGTATATTCTCCACCTCTGTCACTTCTTAGCACCTTGATTTTGAAATCACTTTGGTTCTCAACTAGAGCTTTAAACTTTCTGAATACTTCAAGTGCTTGTGACTTTGCTTTGAGAAAATAAACCTAAGTCATTCTTGTAAAATCATCAACAAAGATCAGAAAATACCAGTTTTGACCTTCTGATGGTGTTTGCATTTTGCCACAGATGTCGGTGTGAATTAACTCTAATGGTGAACTTGCCCTCCATGCACCCCTTTTCGGAAAAGAGTTTCGATGTTGCTTGCCTAGAATGCACCCTTCACAGGTTTGACGGATTGTGTTGATCTCAGGTAGGCCTTGTACCATCTCCGTTGATTTCAGCAGTTTGAGTGCACTATAGTTGAGAAGACCGAACCGCTTGTGCCACAGAATTGACTCATCTACAGTTTCGGTTTGAAGAACTAGATGTGGAGTATGCTTTAATTGTAACACGAAGTTTCTGTTGTCTTCCATCACAATATTTGCCAGCACTTGGCCATGCCGATCAATTATCTTGCAGCCATGCTTCTCAAAATGTACTGCATAACCGTTTTGAACCAATTGCCCCACACTGAGAAGATTCTGCTTCAGATCGGGTACTAGTAGCACATCCCTTATCAACCGTGAACCCATCTTAGTGTGTACTGCAATGTTTCCCTTGCCCTTGGCTTGAACCAATGCACCATTTCCCATTCGAACATTTGTTTCAAATGAGGTGTTTATTTCATGAAAGATCTGATGGTTGCCGGTCATATGACTTGTACATCCGCTATCTAGATACCAGATGTCGCCTCTTTCTTCACTTGCAGAATGACATGCAAAGAAGATGGTTTCTGAATTTTCCCTCTGTTCTGTGAAGTTTACTTGAGCAGGAGGTGGCTGTGCTTGATTTGTGGCTTGGTTGGTTCGTTGAGAATTGTTTGTTCTGCAGAGCCGAGCTATATGGCCTTTCTTTTTGCATTTGTTGCACAGTTTGGTAGACCAACAATATTTGGTATCGTGGGAATCCTTCTTACAGATTTCACACCACCGGTTGGCCTTACTAGATTCGGCATTACCATCTATTTCAGGTTTTTTCTGACTTTCTTTTTTCCGAAAATTTCCAGATTTGAAATCTGGACTTGCCTTGAAGGCATTTTCATTAGACAAGTTTCTTAGCAATTTTCTCTCTTCATGTGCTTCAAGAGAACTAATCAACTGTTGTATGGGTAGGGTTGCCAGGTCTTTTGACTCCTCTATAGCAGTAACTATAGAGTCAAAACTCTCAGGTAGGCTAATCAACATTTTTTCCACAAGTTTTTGATCGGTAATATCTTTATCACCAAGCGAACGCATCTGATTAACTAAATCCATAACTTGTGAAAAATACTCTTTTACCTTCTCTGAGTCTTTCATTTGCATGTTTTGGTATTGTCTGCGTAAGGTTTGTAATTTGACAACTTGCACCTTAGCCGATCCTTTGAACTCTTGTTGCAGCATGTCCCAAGCATCCTTTGATTTGGTTGCGTTGATGATGCGTGAGAAAATGTTTTCTGCTACCCCTTGTTGAATAAGGAATAGCGCTCGTGCATCTTTCATCTTGTCTTCCTTCAACTTCTTTTTTTCGTCTTCTGTTTGTTGGTGGTCGGCGGCATACGTGGTATAACCATCTTCAACAATATCCCACAAATCTTGTGAGAGTAGTAGAGTCTCCATCTTCGCTTTCCATATGCCGTAGTTGTTACCGGTCAGCATAGGAGCTGGGAATTGCGCCATGTTTGCGCCTGAAGACATTGCTTCAATGCTTCGTCGATGGGAGATTTTCTTCTACTCTTTGGATTGCGCCCTTTATGGCTCTGATACCAATTGTTGTAAACAATTAAAAATGGCTAACCTAATAGAGAAGATATATTGTAAAGAAGAAAGAAGACAGAGAGAGTTTCTGCAGCAAAATCTTTAATTAACTTGTTATTCTGGTACACATAAACACAAATACAAAGGCTGATTATATAGCCTCTCATACACAAAACTGACTACCTAAATTTGGAACTTTTGACTTCCTAAATTAACTAACAGCTCTTCTATTTTAGCTACTGCTACAAATAAATAATGCTAACTATAGCCCCCACTAACATTAAATAACTACCCACTTATATTTCTGCTGCAACAATTCCAAATATAGCTTAAACACGTCTAAAATACATCTGATCTAATTTTGACCTTCAACAGTTTGTGTTTCAACACATTTATAGTGGCAAATGGTCAAAGTGGACAAAAGAATACTATACAGATCCTCTGCTACGCGTTCAATGTCTCTCTGTGTAGCAAGCTACGTAGATTGGACAGAAAAGGTCCCATAAAATTTTCTTTATTATTCTTCATTTTCCTTTAAATTTATCCTCAATCTTCGGTTCAATATTGAAAAAGTTTGGACAGAACCAGATGATTTGAGTAAAGCAATTAATTACACCTAGTATTTTGAACCATTATATACTTCTATATATTTTTATAAGTAGAACTGGGGTGTTCTTCGGCTCATCAAATTCTTGATAATCATAATTTCAAGAAATATCAAATATACATCAAATGACTAACACAAACCGTTGAAACCTATTTACTTCACGAATGATGTGGTTACATGTTAAATTTATAAATTTTCGAATTACTTTTGCATAAAGTCAAACCTTCAAAAAAGAATTAGCCTTTAGTCTAACACAAATCTCAGTTGGGAGGTCGTGGGTTTGAAATTCAGATGGAGGGTTCTTTGTAAAATGAAACTTGATAGGTTTGATCTCTATCGACCTTTCGATATAAAAAAAAAATTAAATATTATTTTATTTTGAGATCACTATATAATGTAATCGTGTTGGCCATGTTTTGTTATTAGTAGAGAAAAAAGAATAACTTGAAGTAGTTGTATATTGTTGTTTTATTTATAAAAAAAAATTCAACTACAGCATGTGCCCAACCAAGAGCCATCATGGTTGATCCATAATTTCCGGTAATTAATGACTCCATGTTTGACAGTGTAATATCAATTATCAACTGCTAATATCAAACGGCTCAGACATTGACTTTTATAGACAACTTTTTGCACGTCGAATTATGCAGCTAGTATATGTGAAATGAGTTGTTACACGAAATATATTAGGAATAAAAAAACAGATCAGCTGCATCAATCCTGTTTGAAATGATCAACAAAATATCCTATATATGTTTCTCTCACATTGGCAAATTGTTTCAAATTAAAAAAATGATATCTCACATTGACGCGAAATATCACATTGATATGTACGGCGAATTCTTTTATTTTTAAAAATAATTTAAAATTTAAAACTTCATTTGTATTTTATTGATATTTGTGAAGAATAAATCTTATATGAATTTTGTATTACACTATTATTATTATTATTATAGGATAATGAAATGATAACAATTAAATAATGAATAATAATAACATAACATAATTATTTTATTATTATTTGCAAATAGAAATAAAAATAAAAATTCATAATGAAATGACAAAATAAAAATAAAAATTCATAATGAAATGACAACTATCAAACTCATTCATTTCACACATACAGTCACATTTTTAATATAAAAATAAAAATACAAATGTACAATCAATTCCATCTAAATTCTTTTTATTAGAACAAAACAATTCAAAACATTAATATCTTTTTTTGTTTAGTTCTTTAACTAAAAGACAAGACAAACAAATAAAAGTAAATTTAAAATCCTACTAAAACAAGAGCTAAATTTAAAATCCTACTAAAAACAAGAGGCATTACACTTCCATACTCTTGATAGAATCGTCGAGATGGGATCGAGTACCTAGAACATCTCATACTAAACTAGACATAGCTTAATACTTTGAAACATTACACTTCCATAACATTAAAGATGTCGAAGCAATCATCAACCATGCCTGGAATGTTACGTTCTTGTAGAAACACATCTTGCTATGATTTCTCGGTTTTGCTGGTAAGAGATTTCTGAACGTGCATTATAAGACCATGTATTTTTGTGTATTTTGACGACCTTTGTGACTCATTTTGGTGTTTTGATAATTAATAATTCTTCTGCAAGAATAATTTTCAGGAATAAGTTTGTGGAGATAATTCAAGAATAAATTTTTTAAACAAACGTACGTAAAAACTGTTTAAATCTTCTGTCTGTTTGAAGAGTTGCTAAAAATAAATAGTACTAGAATTACTCGTGAATCATGCTATGAGTATAGAAGATTGTAACTCTTACATAGTCTAAGAAATAACAATGATGTTGTATTAGTTTCTCATGACTATGATATTAATCTAATGTTATCTCAGACTTGCAAATCTTTTATTGATTTTTTTGTAAGATATATATGAATATTGTCTTGGCATCCTTTAATTTGTTAGAGCACAAGAAACTTCTATTGTTTTTTCTTAGAAAAAAGACGAAGGGGGGTAAAATAAAATTTGAAGTTGTATATATGGTTTTATTTATAAAAATGTCAACTATACAGCATGTGCTCACCCATGAATTATGATCCATAGTTCTCGGGAACTCATCATGTTTGATAGCGTAAACAGAAAAAAATTATTATATATAATAATAATGATAATAATAAACATAATAATAATAATAATAATAATAATAATAATAATAATAATAACAATAACAATAATAATAGTAATAGCTGGGCCGACTATGAGATAATTCATCAGGAATCTTTCATGATCCGCGACGGTAAAAAGTGACTATTGCTGAGATATCAATAGGAGTATCCGCGACCATACCGACAGTAAAAATCACTTTTTCCCTTACGGATAGTAACTGATTCTTGTATATATATCAGACTATGAGATACCTTTCATTGTTAGGCTAACTTAAACTTCATTCACATTTTACTATATATGTCAAGTAGAACTTATAAATAATACTATTTTCTATTTTGATCAACTTGTGTTATTAAATATTTTAATCTAATATTAATGCCATTTGACTAACGGTAGCGTTTAAAGATAGCTAATTAAAGATTGAAACGTAGCGTTTAAGTCCAGATAAAAATTGTTACAAACGAAGCATTTAGTGGAAATCAGATCAAGTGGACAAGAGACGACTACAGATTGTCTGCATTGCTCTCTGTCTAGCAAGCTGTGTAGATTCAACTATTACACCCCGATCCAGTAGTCAACGGATCCAAAGTCTAATTAGGAGCAAGTAAATCTTATGAAATAAAAATTAGTGTGTTTATTTTTGTATTTTATAATTTTTATAATAAATATATTTTATATAAAATATAATTATACTATTGTAATTTATTCAGCGCTTTAAATCACAATTTTTGAGTTTCTACTGTAAAAGTCGGAAAAGATTCCATATATTTTTTTTCATTTGTCTTCTCACAAAAGACAAGAAGGTAGAGCAACATTTAACCGATATTTTTATTAAAACCCCCAAAAAAAAACAAATTATCAAATCTGCTCCCACTTCAAAATTATAATTATTTCTATCCTAACCGCCCGTGGACTGGGCGGTCCACTTTTCCCACCAGACCGCCCAGCAGCCGGGCGGTCCACTTTTCAAATCTGACCGCCCAGGTGATGGGCGGTCCACTATGAATTTTTTTTTTTTATAAGGTTTTATGTTTTAATTTGTTTGAATGTTTTATATTAATTGTTGTAATGATTTGTTTGAATATTTTTATATTAAATTGTTGTAATGATTTTTGAATGTTTTATATTAAATTGTTGTAATGATTTGTTTGAATGTTTTATATTAAATTGTTGTAATGATTTTTGAATGTTTTATATTAAATTGTTGTAATGATTTGTTTGAATGTTTTATATTAAATTGTTGTAATGATTTTTGAATGTTTTATATTAAATTGTTGTAATGATTTGTTTGAATGTTTTATATTAAATTGTATGATATATATTTATTATTTGTTGACGATTATATTTTTATAATTGACGATTATTTTTATATGTTATGTAATTGTGTAGTTTTAATATAATTGATTAGTTTTATATTAAGTTTGTTAATGTTTAAATGTTCTAAATGGTAATCTAAATAGTAAGTCTAAACAATAAAAGTAGGTAATCTAAATGGTAAGTCTAAACATGAAACATAACAGTCCAAACATGAAATATAATAATCCAAACTAAAATACTAGAAACCTATCAAACTGAAATACTAGAAACCAATCAAACTAAAAAAAATATAAAAACCCTAACGGCGACGACGAGGGCGAGGTCCGGAGAGGTCCAACCTAGTAGGTGCATGGCGCTCTCTCTGCGACGGCGGACGCCTCTGGTGAACCTCATCCACCTGCATGTCATCGTGTACGTCCTCACGCGCCCATGGGTCCGCCCCCAGGTGTAATGCATGCTCCCCATGGATCCCCGCCTGTGTACGCAACACCCACGGATCGGCCTCCCAAGTAGGAGGATACGTGGCCGGAGGCGGTGTGCCAAATATAGCAGCGGCAAAGCCATCTGCAGTCTGTGCCCCACTCCCACTGGCCTCGCCGTCGTGCTGTCTGGGCTCCATATACTGCGGTCGGTGGGAGCTAGCTGGCTCCCATCCGCCCTCATCTGGAGCTAGGTCATCCAAAGAGAAAACGGCGGCGGCGGCGGAGGCAGCTCTCTCGGCGGCGGCGGCGGCGGCAGCTTCATCCTGCATGTAAACAATGTTAAATTAAAGACATAGAAGTAACGAGTAAATTAATTAAATAATGAACTTTTGCTACCTCGGTATGCTGCACGGGAACTCCATGCTCGTTGTAGTACGCGTTCCACGCGTTGTTGTTCAACACCCATTGGTGGATCGCCCAACCCGAGTCATCATCTGCAGAAATGAAGATAAATTAATAATAATGATCTTTTGGAGAGACACTTAATAATGATCATTTGTATGACATATTATTACCTGCAGGAGGTGGCGGCATCTCCGCAGCGTAGATAGGGGCTCCAGGCTGCTCCGGATCTGGTGGTGGGGCCTTTATCTCGCGCCAATTGATGTCCTCCCCGGCATCGTGCAACATACCAACGAGGCGCCCGTCCCAGCCAGAGTCCTCAACGATCGGTGCACTGTGTTGGAGCATTTGACATCCTATCGCTCTCCAACTTCTTCTCGCCATGCACACCAAGCTGTGTGCCACTCCTCTAATAGCGGTCAAAATCTGCACACAATGTATTTTCATTATTATTATTAGAAGATGAATAAATAACTACAATTTTTTAAGCATGTCAGTTTCATTTAAACATACCGAACGAGCATGGATCGGACCGAAAGGCAAGTAAGTCCTAGATCCGTCACCCTCACCCGTGAGTCTCCGTCGAAGAGCATCACCATAGTCCCCCTGTAGATAAACCGTCGGCATGCCCCATCTCTGGTACCAGACTAAATACCGCAATCTCCAAGGCCCGACCGGCATAGGGGCATCTGGAGCTGGAGGCGGGGTCCATAAGTGAAACTGGGGTGATGCAGCACGCTGGTAATGCTCCCAGAAACGCGTGCTCCAGTCGACTTTGGGCTTGTTGTGTTTAGTGCTGCAATATAAATTAATTAGTAACGTGTATGGCTGAGCAAGTAATAAAATAGGGAAACAATAAGGCAGTGGGTAGTTACCTGTGCAGCTGGGTGGTCCGCTGCTCGCCCAACTCTGGAAAATCAGGGACATAGGCATCCAAGCCAAACTGACGGGGCACTCGATCAGGATAGTGATACTCAACTATCCAGAAGCATACGCACGGCCCCCGATAAAACGAGAGAGGTCTCTGCTCTAATGTCAGCGGGCACAGAAGGCCCCGATCGTAGAACACACGATAGGGGTACCAGGTGACGCTCGCCTCGTGAAGCATCTGGAGCTGGCCCCGGACATACGAAATCCCCACGGTCCTCCCTCTGCCCGTGTCCTCGTACGTGAGGGGAGTACTCCATATGGCACCGTACCCCGGACGTCTCTCGGGGTCATCTCCCATCCATAGCCCCTCCTGAGCTGGAGGAACAGGCCGACACACCGGTAGATGTGACCAGGACCACTGCTGGAGTAGAAGAAGTGGTCCGGTAATCTGCCTGTTCGTCGCCTAAATTTTGGACATGCGATGCATTCTGGTAAATATGGAACCATAATATATGTAATAAAAAATTAAAATATTTGTACAAACTTACCAGACAAGCATGACACAAGCCCCGGTATAAGTGAGCGAGCACGGCTCCACCCCAATTCCACCTCGACGGCCGCTGAATGTCCCTCAGCAGAGAGAAGGAACATAATCGGGACTGCGTCACCACTGGAATCGACAAACATGACGCTGCCACATAAATCCAAGACAAACGCCCTCACGTACCTGCAATATAAATTAGAAACATAAATAACTACATTTTTTGTTCAATCCATAACATATTTTAATTTGCAACTGTTTGTGATTACCTCAGAACAGCCTGCTCGTCACGTGTCTGGGGGGTGATCCTACGCCGGTGGAAGTATCTGCGGAGCGCCGCAAGACTGATGCAGTACTGTGAATACCGGTACTCCTCCTCCTCCTCTCCTTTCTTCTTCTTCTTCTTCTTTTGCAAGTCCGACGGAGCGGCCCCCAGCAGCTCCGGTATCATGTGCATCAGGTCTGGATGGTCTGAGACACCACCGATGGGGTCGCCGTCTATCCGTAAACCCCACAAGGCGCTGACATCACCTAGTGTGACTGTCATCTCCCCAACCGGAAGGTGAAATGTATGCGTCTCCGGTCGCCATCTCTCCACTAGACCGCAAACGAGGGCCTGATCAATATCACAGTGAGGCATGATGGCCAACTGATACAACCCCAGACGAAGGATGCACTGCTCCATCAATGGGTGACGGACGTATGGTATCTCGGGGGTGCGATGCCTCACTGTCATCATCGTCGTGTCCTGCATTTTACAATTATTTCAATATAAACGTCTAATTAAATAATGCTATTTAAATTAGGAATACAAAACCAACGTACCTCCATAGATGCAAGTGAGACACAGGTGCCTGACATGTGGGATCCACAGAAGAGGACTAAACGTGTCAGGATGGTGAGGGGGATAATCTCCAAAGGGAGCATCTACACCGGACGACTCTGCACCGGATGCCTCTGCACCGGATGCCTCTGCACCGGATGCCTCTGCACCGGATGACTCTGCACTGGATGCCGCTGCACCGGATGCCTCAGCATCGTGATCATGTGAACTCTCCCCCGTCTCCAGAGGGGCATCCCATGCACGTCCCCGTCTAGTTCTGACCATACTACATTTCAATAAACAGAAGATTTTATCTTACAAATCCTGATTTATAAACCCTAACTTATAAACTCTAATTATGTCAACCCTAAACTCTAATTTAGGAATTCAACCCTAATCTAACAATTCAACCCTAAACCCTAATTTGATTCCTAAACCCTAATTTAACCCCTAAATTCTAATTTAACCCCTAAATCCTAAATTAACAATTCAACCCTAAACCCTAATTTAACAATTCAACCCTAATTTAAACAATTCAATCATAAACCCTAATTTAACAATTCAACCATAATTTAACAATTAAATCGCGACAGAAAAATCAACAACCCGCACATGATAATTAACAATTCAACCCTAATTTATAAACTTCAGTTTTGTCAACCCTAAATCCCTAAACTACAAACTCATACCGGAAACTCTAATTTTGAACAATTCAATCGTTTCGGGAAAATCAACAACCCGGACACGATAATTAACAATTCAATTCTACCAATCGTTCCAATGCCAATACAAGATACAAAATATAAATTAAAAAAATTATTTAGAAACTTACCCGAAAATAATCGGACTGTCGCCGAGATGGCCGAAATTAGGGTTCGGGTGAGAGAGGAAGAGGGAGGAAGAGAGGAAGAGAGAGAAGAGGAAGAGGGAGAGGAAGAGGGAGGAAGAGAGAGAGAGAGAATGGCAGAAGAGAGAGAGAGGAAGCTCTAGAGAGAGAGAGGAAGAGAGAGAGAGGAAGAGAGGGAGAGGAAGAGAGGGAGAGAGAGAGAGAGAGAGAGCTCTAGAGAGAGAAGAGGCTGGGGTGGTGGTTCGGGCGGCGACGCGGCGGGGCGGCGACGCGGCTGGAGGCAGAGGCGAAAGAGAGGCAGATGGGAGCGGTCTGCTCCCAGCGGACCGCTTTTAAAAAAAAAAAAAATTTCATAGTCGACCGCCCAGCAGCTGGGCGGTCAGGTTTTAAAAGTGGACCGCCCGGGCGCTGGGCGGTCAGGTATCGAAAGTGGACCGCCCGGCTACTGGGCGGTCTGGTGGGAAAAGTGGACCGCCCAGTCCACGGGCGGTTAGGGTAGAAATAATTATAATTTTGAAGTGGGAGCAGATTTGATAATTTGTTTTTTTTTTGGGGTTTTAATAAAAATATCGGAACATTTAAAGGCTAAGAGTTGTATATTATAAAAAAATTTCATAAAATAATTTTAGAACAGCCTGTGTACAACCCATGAGCAATGAAATACAGCGTAATATCAACTGCTAATATTAAACAAATCAGTGTTGACTTTTTATTCAAAACTTTTTGTACGCTCAATTATGTAGTATATGTGAAATGAGTTGTTACAGAAATCTAATGGGTAGGAAAAACCCACTTGAGAGTAGGTCCGATGGGCATCGGACCCTCTGATTCGATGGGTTTAATCACCGGGATTTGCTTTAAGATTCGTGCAGAATGCTTTAAAATTCGTGCGTATCTGTTTCAATTTTCGTGCGTCCAAATCTTAAATTTGATCGGATGGTCATCATGCTCGTTGAACCTAAAAATAGATCCGATGGGCATCGGACCTAGTCCGTTCTCGGAAAAACCAGAGCTGCATCAACTCCAGTTTGGAATGATGCGTAGAATATCTCCTTATGTTTGTCACATTGGCACGTTTGGAACCAGTCATTAAATTATGAACAAAAGCATGAGCTCCCGAACTAAATGGATCCATCCTTCATTTATGCTTAAAAAACACACAATTCCCAACCCTAGTTTTAAATTTAATAAACGCACAAAGTTATAGAAGGTGATCCGGTCCGGTCCATTCATGGTATAAAAAAATGGGTTGGGCCCAGTGAGGAATTCTTGGGTCTTTATTAATTTATAAATGAATTACATTTAGATTGGGCCCAGTGTGGATTTCCATTCTAGTTTGGACTTTAGCATACTGTCTGTATATTTGAATTGCAACACTGGGTTTTGGGTTTTGGAATTTGGAACAATGCTAGCCGAATTTCTATTTGGATTAGTGCTACACTTAGTCTTTGTATGTTGACAATCCGAAACTATCTAATGCCATAAAAAACCTGGTACAACTAAAATAAGGCATTGGGTCACCAGGTTCTCTTTTCTTTTCTTTTTTCTTTGTTTTTTGAACTTTTTGTTTCTTTTTATTGATTGAGGAGAGGTCCTAAAAAAAAATTCATTATTCAAATTATGGAATGCTTAAAGGATAGATTTATTGATTATTGGCATGGGAGTAAATTGAATAATATCACATATTAGAATTTTGGGAGAAACACTCAGGAGGAAAAAGTATATACCCTCATACAAAAAGTTCAAAATTAATAAAGAAAGATTTACACATACTTAATTAATAGTTGAATACTTAGTTTGTTAGGTGAATTAATACTGTACGACAAGAGAAAATATAAAAATCGTACATAAAAATGACAAATGAATTACATTGAAAATAAGGTACAACATACATGATAGCACAACATAGTGAATTGAATAAAGATAAATCACGGGTACACACACAATTTAAATTGCATATACATGATATAATGAAATAATTAATAGAAAATTAAGGATACAAGACGATATATAAATATAGGTATATACTTAGCGTAATTATTTATTGTAGTAGCTAAGCATACCATACAAGGTTTGAAGAAAAGTAAGGACAAACAATAAGATGCCTGCAAAGACGGAGATGGTTAACCATGGATTCGGGCAGTAGCGTTTCTTGAACTGTCGATATACTCTATAGCCACTTCTTTGATAATGTTGTTGTTGCTGCAATTCTTCAAAGTTGCGCACCAATTGACTCTACCATCAATTGCTTGTCTCACCGAACCATCGGCTCTGATACCATTTTGTAGGGATAAACTCAGCATGTGCCAGTACACAAAAGATTGAAGAAAGAATAATATTTTTCTGAACAGAAACAACATTTTATTTCCTCTCTCTTGCTCAATTACATAGAGTTCTGCAGTATTTAAAGCAATACAATGTTCCTTAATTAAGCACCCACTACACAACATGCTAAAAATAGCTAACCACAACACTAATTAGTCCTTAAATAACTATACTTAAAATAAGCAATACCTAACATAACCCATGCAGTTTTTATGCTGGTAAAAACTAATTCATACATGCTCTAATCAATTTGAATTAATTTTCAACAAATGTGACATAACCTTCTCTTCCAAAATGAGCAGCTCATTCGGTGTTATGACATTATTGTCAATTAATGTTTTGAGCTCTTGTACACAGCGCAAAATATCCTTGTCATCAACACTTGTGTTTGGAATGACACCATACGCTCGCAATACTCTGACATCTTTATCTTCTTTTATCAAGCATGCCATGCATGCTACATAGGCCATGAAGGGAATCCCACAAAGGGTAGATGAACCCTTCAAATTCAAATTTGAGTTTGATGGGTTTTTAATATTTTAAGTAAAAGGTAAAATGGGTATTTTATAAATTTAGAATGAGTTTTAATATAAAAAACAATAAAATGGGTAAATTTGTGAGTTTTCGAAGTTTAGAGGGGGAAATACGTAATTTCAAAGTTTAGAAGGGGAAGTACGTAACTTTGAAGTTTTCAAGCGGTATACGTGAAATTCCCCCATTATACTAATATATATATATATTTATAATTAAGTAGAACTAGCCAGGATGTTCTTGTGCTCATAAATTCTTGATAAGCTTAACTTCAAGACATATTGAATATATTTCAAATGACTAACTCAAACTATTGAAACCAATCTACTTTAAAAGTGATATGTTTACATGTCAAATTAATAAATTTTCGAATGCATTTAGTATATAGTCAAGCATTCAAAGAACCAACATTTTGTCCAGTAGCAAAGGACAACTCTCTGTTGAGAAGTCGTCGGTTCGAAATTCAGAATGAGAGTCTTTTATAAATAATAAAATGAAACTTGGTATGCTAGATATATCTTTCGAAATGCAAAAAATTAAAAAGAACAATCAATCAGTTAAACAATGACGGAAAATAATCTCATTAAAATATTAGATGCCAACTCAATCAATTAATAAATTAAACAATTAAACTCAATTAAACAATCAATGGATTTTTTAGTTGCCAACTTAATATTTTAAAATTCTGACCTTACCAGCATTTATTAAAAAGTTTCAAATCTACCATCCACGTAGATTGAACCGGGTTCTGCGCAGATTCAATCTGTGTGGAACCTACTTTTTATTATTTTTTATTTTTGGAAAATGGTTCTTTTCAATCTGCGTGGAACCAATATTTTATTACTTTTTATTTTGAAAAATGGTTCTGCGCAGATTAAATATGCATGGAACTATTTTTTTTTTAAATAGTAAATTCACGGGCCGTGATATAGACTGACAAAAATAAATATAAAAAACCAACAGATATTAGTACTTAATTATAATATTATGGTTATTGTCAAATAATATACTGATGAATAATTAATGATTTCTAGTTGAAATAAAAGTCAATTATAAAATTGCTGAGGATAAAAAACTTCAAGTGAAGTTTTGAGATCCACAACGTTGTTTTTCTCAATTTTTATTCAAATCTTAGTTTTCAAGTAAAAATTATGGTTGTTTAAAGTTTAGAAACAATGCATCGATGAATCATAACAAAAACATCGATTGCGCAAAACTATTTTCTAGGGTTCTATGTAGATTTTGAATTTTGAAAATAGCGATATTAAGATGAAAGATGGTAAAATGAGATTTTTGAAATATTAAGATGGTAACTATAAAAACTTCAGAATATTAGTTTATTTTAATTCTATTTACAGATTGTGTATATATAAGAATGCAATCTTGTCTGGCCATGTTTTGTTAGTCTTAGAGACGGAAGAAACTTTTATTCTTATTTTCTTAGAAAAAGACGAAGAAGGCTGGAATAGCATTTGAAGGAGTTGTATATTATGGTTTTAATATTCTTTTTCTTTAAAGGCATGAAGTATGATGGAGTTGTACATATACTATTGTTTTATTTATAAAAAAAAAATCAACTACAGCCTGTGCACAACCAAGAGCCATTATAAATGATTCATATATAGTTCTCATTAATTAATGACATGATTGACAGCGTAATATCAATTGCTAATTAATATCAAACGGATGAGACGTTGACATTTTATGGACAATTTTTAGTACTTCGAATTAATTATGCAGTATATGTGAAATGAGTTGTTACAGGAAATATATTATGTGGAAAAAACAGATTAGCTGCATCAATCCTGTTTGAAATTATCCACAGAATATCCCCTATGTTGCTCACATTAGCACGTTGTATCAAATTAAAAAAAAAGATATCTCACGTTGACACGAATGTTAAACTGGCACGTCGAAATATTTTCTTATCAAATATATGATATTTAAAATATAGGTTAATTGTATTTCATTTTCATTTGTTGAGAATATTAATTTATCCATTCTTATATTCAGCACAGATGTTCTGATCCGCCAACGACTGTGATTAAAAGATGAAATTTCGGATTAAATATTAGTCCTCCAATCAAATAGTCTATCTTCTTTTGATTCGAAGTCTAAATTTATTTAAACACGTACTCGCCTCATGCAAATTATATTATCTTTCTGATTGATCATGATTTCTTTCCATTTTTTAAAGTTTGTTTAAGGATTTTTTTTTATTGGTCATGTCTCCATTTTTTTTTTTTCCATTTTTCTATATCATTAAGTAATGTTATTTGTCATTTTGTAGGAGACTTTTGTATGAAAATATGTCAAAAAAAAGATTAAAAAAAAACATGCATGTTATTAAATGAAATATGTCATTTATGGAATGTTATTTACGTGTAGATGTCATTTAGGAATGCTATTTGTTATTTAGTCTAAATTCATTTTATGAAAATATGTCATTTTGTATGAATTTTTTTTGTGCACTTATAATAAGTCTCCGTTACAACGCACGAGCACAATACTAGTAAATTCTATTATGTATTTTATATTTTGCAGTTAACATTATCGGATAATGAAATGATGACCAATGAATAACATATAATAATAGCAGAATAGTTAGTTTACTGTACAATTTAAAAATAGACCACCAAAACTCATTCATTTCACACATGCAATCACCTTACCAATATAAAATTCAAAATGCAGATGTATAATCAATTCAACTAAATTATTTTTTTCAAATTAAGAAAATAAAAAAAAGAATACCTTTTTCAATTCTTTTAACCAAATAACAAGACATATGAATGTAAAGAAAAATTTAATATCCTACTAATAATATTAATTGCCCCGCAAATAAATATAATCATCAAGAAGAATATATTCTAATATTGATAGAGTGTTCTATGGACTTCATAGGAATATCCATATATATGTTTATAGAGTAGGGTTAAAATGCATTATTGGTTTTGTGCTCCAACCATACCTCACATTTCTATCTTCATTTACAAAGTTCAAAAGATCGATCCTAACCACACAACATGATATCCATATTAAAATGTGCTTAGGACCAAATTTATATTTTTTGGAAATTTTTTACTTCTTTTATATAGGTACAAAATCACTGTTTTTGGATGGTCCAGAAGGATTGATTTTGTACCTATCTAAACAAATAGTAAACAATTTTCAAAATATATAAAATTTAGTCTCTAAGCACATTTTACTGTGGAGATCATGTTGAGCGGTTCGGATGGACAATTGGAATTTTGAACCGTACTCATATGGGGTATGGATGGGGCAAAAACCAATGGGGCATTTTAACACTTCTCATGTTGATAATACATTTATGTTAGAAAAAAATACAGAAGTAATTGTATTCTAATTTAGATCAAGAGATATATACTGTAGAAAATGCTGGTACCCAATCTTTAGTACAAATCAAAGCTTGTACCGCCGTTGAACTTAATTAGAGAACTTCGATAATTATACATCAAAAAATCCTTCTTGCTATTCTACATGCCTAGAATGAACTCTAAACCCTGTTAATTTCTAGTTATAATTTATTAACACACATGCCTAGAATGTATATACAAACCCTTCTTGCTATTCTACATGCCTATTCCAAAAATCCTTCTTGCTATTCTACATGGCTAGAATGTATATACAAACCCTAAACCCTAAACCCTAAACTCTAAATCCTAAACCCTGAACCCAACACCCTAAACCCTAAACCATGTTAAATTTGTAGTTATAATTTATAAACACACTTCAATAAATTAATATGATAACATGCATTTATAAAATAAGAATGCAATTGAACTCAAAACACATGTATATACAAATTGAATCAATACAAACAAATTTTGAACTGGTTCAAACATTTAGTTGATCAAGGCGCGAGTAAATCTAATACGGATTTTGATAGAAATCCGTATTTGGATATTTGAACATAACATACACGGATTCTGAACTATTAACGGTGTATGGAGGCCTCAAGTCATACACGGTTAGCTATTAACAAACAATATACAAATAATCATGATTTCCGGACACAACTCGAAACTAACGGACCATGTGGGTATGTATGAGTTTCTTTTTCGCGCAAGCACCTCCTTGCATTACACACTGTTAATGTGCAATTTTTTCGCATCCGTGTATGATATGGCGTGTATGGTCGCGTTTTCTGTACTAGTGTATCATTGTTTTATTTATAAATAATATCAACTACAGCCTGGGCCAAACCATGTTTGACAGCGTAATGTCAACTGCTAATGACATCATGAATGATCCATAGTTATCGGTAACAACACCATGTTCGACAGTGTAATATCAATATTATATTGGTAATTGACAATGCATCCATGAATCATTACAAAAACATCGATTGCGCAAAACCATTTTCTAGGGTTTCTGCGTAGATTCAATAATCTGATGGTTGATTTTGATTTTGAGAATAGCGCCGGTAAAATGAAAGTTTGAAATATTAAGACGGTAACTATAAAACTTCGGAATATTAGTTTATTTTGAGATCTATTTACATATTTAGTATATATAAGAATGCAATCTTGTCTGGCCATGTTTTGTTAGTCTTAGAGACGGAAGAAACTTTTATTCTTATTTTCTTAGAAAAAGACGAAGGATGGAATAGCATTTGAAGGAGTTGTATATTATGGTTTTAATATTCTTTTTCCTTAAAGGCATGAAGTATGATGGAGTAGTATATATATACTATTGTTTTATTTATAAAAAAAAAATCAACTACAGCCTGTGCCCCACCAAGAGCCATCATAAATGATTCATATATAGTTCTTGATAATTAATGACATGTTTGACAGCGTAATATCAATTGCTAATTAATATCAAACGGATGAGACGTTGACATTTTATGGACAATTTTTAGTACTTCGAATTAATTATGCAGTATATGTGAAATGAGTTGTTACTGGAAATATATTAGGTGGAAAAAACAGATTAGCTGCATCAATCCTGTTTGAAATTATCCACAGAATATCCCCTACGTTGCTCACATTGGCACGTTGTATCAAATTCAAGAAAAAGAAAGATATCTCACGTTGACACGAAATGTTAAACTGGCACGTCGAAATATTTTATTATCAAATATATGATATTTAAAAGATAATTTAATTTGTATTTCATTTTCATTTGTTGAGAATATTCATTATTACAAAACATAGAGAAGTAGAAATGGAATGAAATTATATTTCCTTGATTGATCTTTGATTACAACTATGCTCTATATATAGAGTCTTGCCTAATTACAATTATGCCACTAACAACCTCTTAACAACTCTAACAATACTTCTAACATCATCTTAACAACTTCACTAACAATATTATTAGTACTAACTAACTTCCTAACTGTCTCTATTACGCCCCCTCAAGCGAAACATGGTGCGCGGTAGCAATGTTGAGCTTGCTCCGAAAAGAAGAAAATTGATGCCATAATCTCAATGCCATTGTTCTTGCAATTTGAATCGTCAAGTTTGGGTCTCTTTGAAGGTAGAAGAATGTAGGGAGAGAAGAATGAGCTATTTTGGCTCAAGAATGCTTCCATGTACTCGAGAGGCTCGTTTGAGTCCTCTTTGAAAAATAAAAACAAAAAGAAAAAAAAAATTGAATAG
This sequence comes from Carex parvula, assembly GCA_025461045.1. Taxonomy (NCBI): domain Eukaryota; kingdom Viridiplantae; phylum Streptophyta; class Magnoliopsida; order Poales; family Cyperaceae; genus Carex; species Carex parvula. Next base: position 127,823 of record JAJGRW010003121.1, read on the forward strand.
CTCATGGCTTTGTAACAAGTACATGGTTTCAAAAGGCTTTGTTGCTCTCTTGTCTCATTTGTGAGAAGCATTGTGGAGATAGAAAGAAGAGAAGAGAAAGGGAGCCCGGCATTGGTTCGGCTTGGTAATGTAATTTGAGAATTTTGAAGAGATTTGGGAGAATTTGATTTAAGAGTAGAAAAAGGTGAGACTTTTGGTGAAATTTTTTTTTTTTTTGTTCTTGGCCTGATATGTGGACATAAGAATGGGCTGTGGATCGGTAGGTATCAGATTCTAGTTCTGCAAAATTAAGGAATGGTCAGTTTCTGGGAAGCTTTCAGTAGGTATTGATGTAATGGGCTTGTACTAAATGGGTTCTTGGACTTGTGCCAACTTGAGAGACTTAGGAAAAAGAAAGAAAAAGAAATGTCTAATTGAATTATGAAATGGGTTGTTGACAGAAGCCCAGTAAAGTTTCAAGCATGGTACGTTGAATTGCACAGAGACGAAGACCTAGTTCGTCCATTCTCCTCTGCGAAACAACTCAAACACTACTACAGAAAAAGAGATTGCAGACGGACATTACCGGAGGAGCTACACGGATTTCCTGCAGTGTATGAGTCGAGGGTGTATAATAGGTACCCTCTATCGACACGGATATTTACCCGTGTAGATCTAACGCTTTCTACACGGATTACCAAATAAACAGCCGTGACCATACACCAAACTGTGGCGCTCTCCATATAACTGAGCTAAACGGATATTACGTAAACGACCGTGTACGACCACTCTTTATTCACGGACATTGCAACTAAACGTCCGTGTAGGTTAGTTTACCTACACGGACGTTAAGTTTCATATCCGTGTCCCTCTCTTAACAAATCAATAAAAAAATAAAATAATCCTTGTATCTCCGAACTCGTTCTACACGGGCTTTGGTCAAAACAACCGTGTCGAATTTTTCTATCTACACGGATGTTCACTTTCATATTACGTAAACGACCGTGTACGAATACTCTTTAACACGGACATTGCAACTAAACGTCCGTGTACGTTAGTTTACCTACACGGACGTTTAGTTTCATATCCGTGTCCCTCTCTTAACAAATCAATAAAAAATAAAATAATCATTTTATCTCCGAACTCGTTCTACACGGGTTTTGGTCAAAACAACCGTGTCGAATTACTCTATCTACACGGATGTTTAATTTCGAATCTGTGTCCTGTCATAACTATCGTACACGGAGACATATAAAATAATCTGTGTAACTCTCTGAAAACGATGTACACGGGTTTTGGTTAAACAAACGTGTTAAATTACTGTTTTCTACACGGACATTTAATTTCAAATCCGTGAAGCTTTCGTAACTATCATATATGTATAAAAGAATATCTGTACTCGTTCATGAAACATAAACTCTTGCCTTGTGAGATTGTGAAGACGCACAAAAATAGTTAGTCCGTTGATTGATCGGGACCGTTCAAATCAAAGAGCATTGCATTTATTGTCTTCCGTGAAAATTTGATCAAAAATTATTTTTATTTACCCATCTATCTAGTTCATTGAAGATTGAAGTATCGTATGGCCACAAACACTTCGTGCTGGAACAAACCTCATACATAATAAATTTTTCAAACTTTTATGTTGGTTACATTCAATGTTCTCCCTTGATCATTTTAAAACAGATATGGAATGATTTCATTGCAGATCGACTGTTGATTTTCCGCTTGAAAATGAACGGTCCAAAAATATTTTTACAATTTGAAGGGACATACAATGATGAAAGTTTATAAAAATAATATGTATAAGTATTATTTGGCCATATAAGATGTTAAAAAAATAAAAATATATTTTTGAATTATTTTCGTATGTACTGTTGTACATGTACATGTTGATTAGTAAATATCAAGCTTTGTTGACCGTCCGATAAACGAAGAACGGTCCTGAGGTCTTCATTTAAGAGGTGGTGGGTAGATTTTCCACACTCTCTGAGGTAACATAATATCTCTGTTTAGATCTGGTTCTAGATGATGCACAAGATCTTTTAATATTTGTGCATAATAATGATTAGACGGTCGGATAAAACCACAGATATTATGTTACCTTTGAGTTTATGAAAGCCCCTTCTATCCCTCATATCGGTGGATAAATTTTTTCGCACTTCCCTCCTTTAGCTCCCTGTCTCCCTCCCAAAAATTCAAAACAAATTTTCCGAAAATTTTCGCCTAGGTTGGCTTTTCCCCGCCTCACTTTCCCTCGCTTTTTACACGGACGTTTAATTAAATGTCCGTGTACGATACCTTTCTACATGGACGTTTAATTAAAAGTCCGTGTAGCTCGCTTTGCATTTCTACACGGACGTTCAATTAAAGAGAACGGAGTAGGTCCGATGCCCACCGGACCAACTTTTATGTTCAACAATGATGACGGTCCGATCTAATATAAGATATGTGCGCACGGAAACTGAAACAGAAACGAACGAATTTTAAACTATTCCGCATGACTTTTAAAGCAAATAGACGGTGATTAAACCCATCGTAAGCAGAGTAGGTCCGATGCGCACGGACCTACTCTCAAGTCTTAATTTGTAACTGGAAGTTAAATAATATAGAGTTCAAGAGCACAAAAAATAAAAATACTTCATATATTAATTTCAACATAGGGATAGTTACTGGATACATCATCACTTAATACCAAAACAAAAACATAAAATATATAACAGACTTTTAGTTTAATATCCGTGTGTGATTACCTTGTACCTTTTTCCCTTCAGCTTTGCCGCAACCTTTTTTCCCCTTCAACTTTGTTCACTCTCTGCCTTTGCAACTTGCATCCGAGATATTTGAAAACCTGCAATTGAGCATTGAGTTCTTGTACCAAACCTTCATAGCGATCATTTTCTTTTTAGAAATACAACTCCACAGCAAGTGACTTCATCAAAATGCTCGACCTTCCTCTCCCAACTTAGATTTCTCCCTACTCTGAAGGCAGAACAGGCAGATGCAGCCTCCCGGGAGAAGTTCTTCAATCTGAGTTGGAGAGGAAGGTCGAGCATTTGGAGAAATCGCAACGAGGGTACTCGGCCTTCGAGAAATAGATAGGTGAAATTGGCAAAGGACTCGAAGCGGCGCGAGCCAAGTCATTTATTATATTGTAACCCTCTTTCTACACGGATATTAACTTAACAACCGTGTCGAATGAAGGAGAGCTACACGGACTTTTACGTTGAACGTCCGTGTAGAAAGACCATATCTACACGTATTATTAAAAAAAAGTCCGTGTAGAAAGTAATTAAAAATATTAAGTGAATTTACTTCTTATTTTTTGTATTATTTGAAGTGATAATGAATTATTATATGTATTATTTTGAACTAATATTTGATATTTGACCTAGAAATGTTTGAAATATAAATATTTTTTATTAATATTTAATATTTGAACTAATATTTAAAACCAAATACTAATACCTGTCTGTCCTCAAATGGACTTTTCCAAGTTTGATAAATTTTTAAGACATATATTTGTTTAACTTATTTACATGCATCATAAATTCAAATTTGGAAAGTGTAAATGTTCAAAAATGTGAATAGCACAAAAAATGTTAAATAAAATAGAGTTCAAGAGAATAAAAAATAAAAATACTTCATATATTAATAACATAGGAATAGTTACTGGATATATCACTTAGTACCAAAACAAAAACATAAAATATATAACAATATAAGTCTCTATCCCTAATTAAAAAACTTTTCTTTCTCACTAATTGCCTCCCCTTTTTCTCTTTTCAGGGAAGTATCTTGCTCGCTTGCCTCATTTCTTGTTTACATTTTCCCATACTCTCTTGCTTCTTCTCAACCGTAACCAAACTTTGGAATCATCAAACTGACCGTGTGGACCGTAAGGATCCTCAGGACCGGAATCCGAATGACCTTCATAAGACTCAGGATCCGATTCGGATTCTGAATGAGAAGAGACTTCAATCACAGGTGGCGGGGGTACATCCTCCCAATGAATTATGTTCGTCTTGAGACCATTCTTCCTGCAGTTCGGACATTTAGCACCTCGTCCACATGGTCGGATTATACACGGATTTTTTGGAGGATTGTGATTTCCCGCAGGATTAGGATTTTCCATATCTGAATAGCACAAAATTATTTTCCAAGTAATTCTTAATTTCTTTTGATCAGAATTACTTGATCAAAACGGCTCCGGGGCCCGGGAGGAGATTGCCTTTTATACCAAATTTTTCCATTTTTCTACACGGATTTTACCTTTAACAATCCGTGTAGCTCCCCTTCCCCATTAAACCCTAAACTCTTTACCCACGGACGTTTACTCTAACATCCGTGTTTGATTACCTTTTTACACGGACCTTTATTAAAAATCCGTGTAGCTCTCCTCATTATTGTGTGGATTTTAGTTAATAATCCGTGTACGTTACTATTCTCCTCACGTATTATTAAATAAAAGGCCATGTGTGAAGTAATTGACAACATTGCGTGGTTTAACTTGTTATTTTTTATATTATTTAAAAGTGATAATAAATAAGTATACGTATTATTTGGACCCGAAATGTTTGAAAAGCCAATATTTTTTTACTGAAATTTAATATTTCAACTAATTTTCAAATCCTAATAGAAATATATTAACTGCAAATATTATTTTACTAATATTTTAACTGCAAATATTGTTTTGAGATAGAAATATTTTAACTAGAATATTATTTAAAAGTTGTTTCCAAACAAGATAATTAAAAAGTTATTTTCTAAACAAAAGAAATATTATACATCAGCCTTTTTTTTTCTTTTTCTCTTTTTTTTCACTGATTTCACATTACATTCGGCCCATATTCCTTCATTGTGGTCGGATTGCAAATAGTTTGCTTCGTCTTGTTCTTCAATTGAGGCTACCTCAGTTTGCACGTCGGTACAAAATGGAGGTATTTCGTCGAACTGGTCATACTCTTCTTCGTCGACGACGTTTTGTACCCCAACAATTCTTCTTTTCCCAGATAGGACGATGCTCCACCTATTATCACTCGGGTCAGTGACATAAAAGACTTGGGTTGCTTGCTTGGCGGGTATAAACGGATCATCAACATACCCAACTTTATTAAAATCAACGAGTGTGAACCCGTCGTTATCAACTTTAACACCCCGGTCTTCGACCCATTGACACCGAAACAAGGGAATGCTAAGGTCAGGACTGTAAATGAGCTCCCAAATTTTCTCAATAACGCCATAATACGACTTTGATGCTATTACAGGCCGGGAATCTCCGGATCTACTGAATTCTTGAGACGTCGCCACCAACGTCACCCACTATTTTGCATCGTGCTCTTATCACTTTGGGATTTAGTGTAAAATGTATATCTGTTAATTTCGTATCCTTAGAATGTTCTAACAACAATTCGGGGTCCTTCGCCCAGCAGTCGAACAATTTCATTTACAGGCCTCATATCGGGGTGTGACTGCACCCTTTCTCTCAGCCATCCTACAAATGAACAATTATGCTCGTTGGTAAGCCACATCTGACTTCTCGTGTAGTACTCTTGTTGAAGGATTGTCATGTGCTCATCTATATAGGGAGCAACATCTATCATGTGCTGTAGTACCAAAAAATGTGCCTTCTGTAGTTCATCTCTATCAGCAACTACGGCTTTCAACCCAATTGTCCCGACTCCTTGGAGCCTTCCCTCATATTGAGACTTTGGAACGCCAATAGGACAGACACCGGTCATGTAGTTGGTGCAAAAATCAATCACCTCTTCTGTGGAATATCCTTCTACAATGCTACCTTCGGGTCGATGTCGGTTCCTTACGTATTTTTTCAAAATTCCCATGTATCTCTCGAATGGATACATATACCGCAGGAACACAGGACCACAGATCTTGATTTCTCTCACTAGATGAACAACAAGGTGAACCATAACATCGAAAAAAGATGGCAGAAAATACATCTCAAGTTGGCAAAGAGTAGCGACGACTTCCACCTCCAAAGAGTCCAGTATTAGAGGGTCTATCACTTTGGAATTTATTGTATTGAAGAAAAAACAAAGCTTCGTAATGGTTTGACGAACGGGCTTTGGTAAAACCCCCCTAATTGCAACAGGAATCATATGTGTCAATAAAACATGACAGTCGTGAGATTTCAGACCGATCAGTTTCAGGTCCTTCATCGACACCAGCTTCTTAATATTCGAAGAATACCCTGATGGGACCTTAATACTACGGAGGCATTCACAAAAGCTTGTTTCCTCTTTCTTCGACATTGTGCACATTGCGGGGGTAGGTATGTGCGCTTCCCTTTCTCCTGCGGTGCAAGCTCGGGTCGTATTTCCATTTCTACCATGTCTTTTCGAACTTTGATACCATCTTTAGTCTTCTCCGGAATGTTCAATAATAAACTAGTCAAACTGTCGCAGATGTTTTTTTCAACATGCATGACATCTATGCAATGTCTCACTTCTAAATATTCCCAGTAAGGTAGGTTCCAAAATATGGACCTCTTTTTCCAAATATTCTTCGGCCTTTCTGTGGCACACTTTCCAAACACAACATCAAGGTTTTTAACACGCTCGAAGACACCATTCCCATCTAAAGGACGACGGGCCACTCCAAGCTCAACTTTCCCGTTGAATGCCTTCTTCTTCTTACGATATGGGTGATTAATTGGAAGAAACCTATGGTGCCCCATAAATACATTCTTTTGACAATTCTTCAACCTCAGCACCTGCGTATCATCTTCACAAATAGGGCACGCTTTTGCTCCTTTACAAATGTAACCCGATAAATTCCCGTACGCGGGGAAATCATTTACGGTGCAAAACACCATAGCCCGCAAGTTAAAGGTCTCTTTCATGTACGCATCCCACACCGGGATGCCATCACGCCACAATTTTTGGAGGTCCTCAATTAATGGTGCGAGATATACATCTATGTCATTTCCGGGTTGTCTGGGTCCTTGGATTAGTAATGACATCATTATATACCTGCATTTCATGCACAACCAAGGAGGCAGATTGTAGATGGCTAACAGAACTGGCCAAGTACTGTGCCGACTGCTCATGCTTCCAAACGGACTCATTCCATCTGTGCTCACCACAATCTTGATGTTTCTTATCTCGGAACTAAAATTTTTGAAATGTCTATCAAAATTTCTCCACTGAGGAGAATCAGCCGGGTGTCTTAGTTTACCGTCCTTTTTGCGCCCTTCTTCATACCAACGCAATAACTTTGCATCTTTGGGATTTGCAAATAACCGTTTGAATCTCGGTATTATTGGCAAATACCACAACACCTTAGCCGGAGGCCGGCCCTTTTTGCCGTCGTCACAATCATTAGTGCCCTGGTCCTTACGTTTATACCGAGAAACACCGCACTTAGGACAAACATGCATGGCCTCGTACTCATTACGATACAATACACAGTCATTCGGACATGCATGTATTCTTTCGATCTTCAACTCCACCGGACATATCAACTTCTTCGCCTGATATATTGTACGGGGTAACTCGTTGTTATCTGGGAGCATTTCTCCTAAAAGCTTTAATAAGGACGTGAAACTCTTATCGCTCCAACCACTGTCTGCTTTCAAGTTCAATAATTTCAACACAGCTGACAGTTTCGTAAATTTGGTACACCCGGGATACAACGGCTTTTTGGATTCATTAGACAAATACTGAAATTTATCATAATTTTATCACTAATTTCATCTTCCACATCATGTAACATGTCATCCAGATTATCAATATACTCGTGTACTACATTTTCAGCGATATCCGTCTCCAGCTCATCATCGTCGTTGCGATCAAGTTCAACATTATCAAAATTTTCAACATTCACAACATCATCGCTGAAATCAAGTTCAAAATTATCCAAAATTTCGACATTTTCATCGCTCTCTTCACAACGGTTAAAATTCTTATTGGTACAACTACTTTCCCCAAATTCCTCACCATGCATGAACCCAACATGTATATCTTTTCTTAAATCCACGACAAATCAAATGAGCTCTAATTTCTTCGGAATCCCCAAATCTTAAAAAAAATTTACAATCTCTACAAGGACACAAAATGTCGGCTTCCTTCATCTTCACTCTATACCTCTCAGCGAATTTTATGAACTCATCAACGCGACCCAAATATTTTTCACTATCACGTCGCAATTCATACATCCAACTTCGATCCATCTGTAAATTAAATTAAAAAAATGATTTCAATTAATCATGGTCAACATGTAAATTGGTACCAAATTCTAGGCTTACAAAGGGCCGGTTTACAATCCTAACCCACTCTTTGAATATTAGGTCCCATATGTGAATACATATTAGCGATATTTAATTAGTATTTGAGAAAAATTCGGCAGCATTTCCCCTTAACTCCCCAAGTATGCGTAAAAACCACATACTCGTAGGAGCATTAAGGGAAAATACCATCGAACTTTCCTCAATTACTAATTAAATCCCGCTAAAATGTGTTCACATCCTAAATGAGACCCAATATTCAAAGAGCAGTCCCAAAATAGGGACTATCCAAAATTAATCCCTATTGGATTAATTTTGAACGGGCAAAGGACCTAAAAGCATTAGTAGGTCGGTTATTGGACAACAATACACTAATTACACATGATCTAAATAAGTACAAATAAGTAACATAAAAATAGAGGAAGAAAAGGAAAATATATATATATATATATATATATACACTAACCTTAGAAAGATAGAGAGGAGAAAATACAAACTTCAAAGATCTCAGATAATACCAGCTGCTGGCCTTTGCAGAAATCGGATCAGCGCATTCAATACAGAGAGAGAGAGACAGTATTAATTACTCGATAAAAAAAAACGGCGCTGGAAGGAGAAGACCTTTTATATCAAAACCCTACAAAGACTTTTCTCCACGGATCTTAATTTAAGAAATCCGTGTAGCTCTCTCACAAATCATACACGGTTAATTGTATTTAAGAACCGTGTGTATAATGCTAGCCTGTTCTAGGAATTTATAAAAAAATCCGTATCACTTAAGATAGGAGAACGCGGTTCTACACGGATTTTCAACAAACAACCGTATACATTTACTTTCTACACGGATCTTTCATTAAGAAATCCGTGTAGCTCTCTAACAAATCATACACGGCTATTTTTACTTAGAACCGTGTATAATGCTAGTACCCGTGTAGCTATTTCGTACACGGATATTCAACAAATATCCGTGTACAATTACTATTTGGACACGGTTTTAAGTTAAATATCCGTGTATGTTATCCTGTATATTTTTTTATTAACAATTTTTTTCTGGGCCAGCCTCCATTTTTGCTAGCCAGTTTGCTACAAAATTCAATATTGAGTTTACCACCAGTTTTTCAGATAATTTGACATCCAGTTTTCCAATTACAGCACACAAATTATACTTAGCATTACAAAATTCATATTTAGCATTACAAATCCATGTTCAGCAATTACAAAATTCATAAATTCATCTCCTTATTTACAATTACAGCACAGAAAATTACTAAATTCACTATATTTTATTTAATTACAAGAACATGCTTTATATTTGAAACACAAAATCGGTGCATGGCATACAAACCGGTCAATTAATAAGGGTAAACTAAAAATTCATGTACACTAAATTATACAAAATTATACAAATCCATAATGAGTATTACAAAATTTAAATTGAAACATTATACAAATCCATATTGAGCATTACAAATCCATATTGAGCATATATTATACAAATCCATACTGGGTAGACATATCCTTCTTCCTGAGCCTCGATCCCATAATGATGTCAAATATAAACTTAAGGTTTACATTTGGTGCCAGTAGCTGGGGTTTACAGAGGGTAATATGAAGATACATTTTAATAAAGAAAGAGTCGAGTAAAAAGTTGGTGAAGGACCTTCGAAAAAAAGGAAAGAGGTGGATGAAGGACCTTCAGAGCCGGATGAAGAGTCGAATGAAGAGTCGGACACAATCTTGTCAGACTGAAGAAGGTCGGTTCTATGTATGTATGCAACTCATGTCAGAATCTTCCTTGTTAGCTGAAACTGGTGTAACTCAGAGGTTGTGTCCGACTCTTCATTCGGCTCTTCATCCAGCTCTGAAGGTCCTTCATCCCACCTCTTCCCTTTTTTTCCAAGGTCCTTCATCCAACTTTTTACTCAACTCTTTCTTTATTAAAACATGTATATCTTCATATTACCCTCTGTAAACCCTAGCTATTGGCACCAAAAGCGAAGAGCCATCGTTGCTCACCTGAATGTGACATGGTCCTACAAAAAACAACATTATTAGAAACAAGCACAATTATACATGCATTAGTAAAATAATCACTAAAATAACAATTATACATGCATCACTGTATTATACATGCATTAGTTGATTATACATGCATTACTCTATTATTAGAAACAAGCACAATTATACATGCATCACTCTATTATACATGCATTACTAAACAAGCACAATTATCAAGCTAATCATCACTAAAATAACAATTATACATGCATTACTCTATTATACATGCATTAGTTGATTATACATGCATTACTCTATTATTAGAAAAAAGCACAATTATACATGCATCACTCTATTTAATATACTAATTATTTACATTATCTCAACAAATCAAGCATGCATGCATTAATTACTAATTGACCTAAATAAGCAATAACAAGTAACAGAAAATTAGAGGAAGAAAAGATAAATATATACACGACTAACCTTAGCAAGATAGAGAGGAGAAATACAAATTAACTTCAAAGATCTCAGATCCGGCCTCCTTGTGCGCAGAAATCAGACCAATTCGTATACAGAGAGAGAGAGTATTAATTGATCAAAACGGTGCTGGAAGGAGAAGGCCTTTATCGATAATCAAAACCCTACAATAACTTTCTCCACGGATTATTATGTAAACAGCCGTGTAGCTCTGTCAAAGATTTCTACACTGCTGTTTAAACAAACATCCGTGTGCATTTCGCATATTTCTACAATTACCGTTTGTACACGGTTTTTAGGTAAATATCCGTGTATGATTGCCCTATATATTTTTTTAGATATTTTTTTTCTGGGCTAGCCTCCAGTTTTGCTAGCCAGTTTTGCTATAAAATTCAGTATTGAGATTACCCTCCAGTTTTTCAGATAATTTTGACATCCAGTTTTTCAATTACAGCACAAAAATTATACTTAGTATTACAAAATTCATAAATTCATATTTAGCATTACAAAATTCATAAATTCAACTCCTTATTTACTATTACATCACAAAAATTACTAAATTCACTAATAAAACATTACAAGAAAATGCTTACAAGAACATTACTAGAATTCACAAAAATTACTAAATTCACTAATAAAACATTACAAGAACATTACTAAATTCACTAATAAAATATTACTAATATGCATAAATTCATATTTTATTTAACACCTTACAAGAGCATGCTTTATCTTGGTTAGGTTCCAAAGAAATGGGTCAGACTAACTTTCAACTAACAAAACATTTTCTGCAAATTAAATTATGTTTTAGTCCCTTGTTTTTGGCGATGCAGAAATGGACATGTCGCAGTGTTCTTACGTTGTTGTTTAAATTCTTTCGCAAACCACATCTTATTCAAAGGGGGTTTGTGTAAGAAATTAAACAACAATGCACTGCGACATGCCATTTCGACACCGCCAAAAACAAGTGATCAAAACATGATTTAATTTAAAGAACATGTTTTATTATTGAAAGTTAGTTTTACCCATTTCTTTGGAACCTAACCAAGAAAAAACATGTTATTGTCAAGTGTCAAATAAAATATAGTGAAAATAAAAAGAAAATGAAATTCATCACATGCTGTCCATTGGAAAGTTCATCACAATCTGTAAATAAAAAAAAATGATGAGTAAGTAAGCAACAATAAGTAACAGAAAATTAGAGGAAGAAACGGAAAATACATGCCAGAGATGAAGGAGATATTCATGCCAGAAGTGAAGTCGAGATGTAGGTTATCAATCATATCACATCGCTCGTCTTGATAGATGAGCTCCAAAGATAGCGACTTATCTTGATAGATAAGCGATCTGACATAATTGATAAACCTAAATCAAAATTCCAATTATTAACCGTGAAATGATTGTCAAAGTTGATCATAAGCGATATGTAAAGTGACCGGTCTTTCCCTCTTCCTAAGGTTATACAGGAGAACCTACAATTTACCTATGAATTGCAAACACTAACCTTTATGTTTGTTGAATTACTTGATCAAAACGGCGCTGGAAGGAGAAGGGCTTTTATACGGCGCGGGAAGCAGAAGGCCTTTTATACCAAAACCCTACACTTTTCTACACGGATTTATACTTAACAATCCATGTAGCTCTCTAACAAAGGATTCATGGATATTTATGCTTAAGAACCGTGTCCAATGGTAATATTTCTACACGGACTTATTATCAAAAATCCGTGTATCTATTCCGACACGGATATTTGTTAAATATCCGTGTAGCTCTCTAATAAATCATACACGGCCTTTTTTCCAAACAATTCTACACTGATTCTTTAATAAATATCAGTGTATGATTCCAGCGGTCTTTTCGGGCTTTCAGAAAAACCTTCGAGCTATACGGTTTTCATATAAAATTGGCAAAACCGTGTACAATGTGCAGTGTAGAATTACCATTTCTGTAGTAGTGAAAGTTCAAAACAACCTTCTGTGTGCGTTTAACCTAGATTCTAGAATGCTTTCTCATTGGCTTAGGTGCGGCGGATCGGCGGAGCACGATCAAGATCAGAGAGGGTCGTGTCCCTTGCTGAAGGGGCTTCGATCTGAGGTAGAGAAGAGGAGAGCCGCCACCTAGTTCTGGGATGAGGATCAGAGAGGTGTCGAGTCAGCTCACGAGAAGCTTCGTCTCAGGCGACGAGGCACACCTATGGGAATTTCACGACTTCGGTATAAAAGAGCGAGTTGCCGCAGCGAGGGGTGCTCCAGTCGTCAACCTCCTCTAGACGATGTTGTGAGGTGACAAATCGGAGTGATCGAAGCAGCGGCGGCACTTCTGTCGTCCGATGTGGTCGCAAATCTTGCGGTGGCTTGGAACGGTGAGAAGCGGTGTGAACAGTATGCACAGGGAAAGATTTGGTCGGAGGTAGCACTTGTCCTATGCGATGACGCTGTGATGCGTCCGGCTAGCAACGGTGATGGTTGTGGTGCTCGGCGACGGAAAAAGACAGTGGCGATTGCGCGATCGGCACAGCGTGCTGAGAGGGACATCGACCTCTGTTCGGATCTGGTTCTCTTTTCTCGTTTCTGGTCAGAGGGGGAGGAGTAGAGTATAGAGGGAATAAGATAGAGGAATAAGGAGTAGATCTGAGGGTAGGAAGAGAAGTAAAGTCTGATTTCAGATTAGAAATAAGGAGGAATAAGGAGGATTAGGTTATAATAGAGAGGCTTATTTTCGAATAAAGGATTTTTTTTTTTTTTAACTAGGTGGAATAGAATGGGAATAGGGACATAATTTCTGGAATAGGCGTTAGCCTAATTCCAGCTCTACCTAGAGCTCTGATACCATATTACAAAACATAGAGAAGTAGAAATGGAATGAAATTGTATTTCCTTGATTGATCTTTGATTACAACTATGCTCTATATATAGAGTCTTGCCTAATTACAATTATGCCACTAACAACCTCTTAACAACTCTAACAATACTTCTAACATCATCTTAACAACTTCACCAACAATATTATTAGCACTAACTAACTTCCTAACTGTCTCTATTATTCATTTATCCATTCTTATATTCAGCACGTAGATGTTCTGATCCGCCAACGACTGTGATTAAAAGATGAAATTTCGATTAAATATTAGTCCTCTAATCAAATAGTCTATCTTCTTTTGATTCGAAGACTAAATTTATGTAAACACGTACTCACCACATGCAAATTATGTTATCTTTCTGATTGATCCTGATTTCTTTCCATTTTTTAAATTTTGTTTAAGAAATTTTTTTTAATTGGTCATGTCTCCATTTTTTTTTCTATTTTTATATATCATTTAAGTAATGTTATTTGTCATTTAATTTGTCATTTTGTATGAGATTTTTGTGTGAAAATATGTCAAAAATAGATAAATAAAAAACATGTATGTTATTAAATGAAATGTCATTTATGGAATGTTATTTACGTGTAGATGTCATTTAGGAGTGGTATTTGTTATTTAGTCTAAATTTTTTTTATGAAAATATGTCATTTTGTATGAAATTTTTTTGTTCTCTTATAATAAGTATTCGTTACAACGCACGAGCACATACTAGCTAGTAAATCATATATGTATTTTTTAATTAACAGTTAACATTATCGGATAATGAAATGATGACCAATGAATGACATATAATAATAGCAGAATAGTTAGTTTACTGTACAATTTACAAATAGACCACCAAAACTCATTCATTTCACATATGCAATCACCTTACTAATATAAAATTCAAAATGCAGATGTATAATCAATTCAACAAAATTATTTTTTTCAAACTAAGAAAATAAAAAATAATACCTTTTTCAATTCTTTTAACTACATAACAAGACATATAAATAAAAAGAAAAATTTAATATCCTACTAATAATATTAAGTGCCCCGCAAATAAATATAATCATCAACCAGAATATATTCTAATATTGATAGAGTGTTCTATGGACTTCATTGGAGTATCCATATATATGTTCATAGAGTAGGGTTAAAATGCATTATTGGTTTTGTGCTCCAACTATACCTCACATTTCTATTTTCGTTTTCAAAGTTCAAATAGTCTATCCTAACCACTCAACATTATATCCATATTAAAATGTGCTTGGGGACCAAATTTTATATTTTTTGGAAAATTTTTACTTTTTTTATATTGGTACAAAATCACTGTTTTTGGATGGTCCAGAAGGAGTGATTTTGTACCTATCTAAACAAATAGTAAACAATTTTAAAAAATATATAAAATTTAGTCTCTAAGCACATTTTAATATGGAGATCATGTTGAGCGGTTCGGATTAAGAGATATATACTGTAGCAAATGCTGTTAACCAATCTTTAGTACAAATCAAAGCTTGTACCGCCGTTGAACTTAATTAGAGAACTTCTATAATTATACATCAAACAATCCTTCTTGCTATTCTACATGCCTAGAATGTTGCGAACTTCTAGATACACGTCCTGCTCAAATTTCACAGGTTCGCTGGTAAATGATTCCTAAATATGCATTATAAGACCATGTTGTCCATTGCTAAAGAGCTTCTTTGAGGATTCACTGGTGGAGGAGCTAACATTTTGTACATTGGAATTACACGACCTTTGTGATTCATTTTGGTGTCTTGATAATAATTCAATCAATAGCTTGTGCAAGTAGGTCATCACATTTGTCAGATTATTTACAACTACCAAAAAGGTTCAACTAGTACTCCAGCTAGTTGGTACATCATAAATTAAGTTTGTGGAGAGAATAATTCCTGAATTTTTTTCTTAAACAAACGTAAAAACTATTTAAATCATCTATTCTGTTTGAGGAGTTGCTTGGAATGAATAGTACTAATATTAGTCGTGAACCATGCTATGAGTATAGAAGAATCGAACTCAGAGATAGTCTCCAATCTTTTATTTATTTTCTGAAAGATATGAATATAATTAAGAAATCAATCTTGTCTTGGCATCTTTTGTTAGATCGCAAAAACTTTTATTATTATTTTCTTATAATAAAACGAAGAAGGGTGGAATAGCACTTGAATGAGTTGTATATTATGATTTTAATATTTATAAATACTGTCAACTACAGCTTGTGCTCACCGATGAATTATGATCCATATGTAGTTCTCTGGAACTCAACATGTTTGACAGCGTAAACAGAAAATGTTTGATAATAATAATAATAACAACAGCGCCGACTGCCAAGCAATGATTGTTGACTTTTTTTGTGGATAATTAGGGGTGTCAATGGCACCCTTTAATTTATCCGTTTACTCAATCCATAATGTATTCGATAAGCCAGTTACGGATAAGATATTAGTTTTTGTATATTTGTCGAGTATAGGTATATATTTTTTTTCGTTATCGAAACGGGTAACAGTACGGGTAAAACCTGTTCCGTACCGTTACCCGATCGGTAATTATAATAAAAAACTATATATATATATATATATATAGAGAGAGAGAGAGAGAGAGAGAGATATGAGCAATGAATATTCATTCTCCAACTACTCTTGGTAATTGTGTTACACTTAGTTAACCATTAGAACACGTAAATAAGTTCCAACAAATCTCAATAAAGTTTAGACCTTTAAAACAAGTATATATGTGTGAAATGATTGTGTTTTGATGTTTTACTTAGTAAACAATAAAAATAATTATTCTATTAAAATAATCTGTTATTTACCGCTACCTTTTTGTTATCCGACAACCATAGCGGGTACGGGTAGGGTACGGATAAGATAATTCGCAACTGGAAAGGGTAGGGCACTTTTTGTCCAGGAACTGTATGATCGCAGCGGTGCTGTGGTCTCACGTCTTCCAGCCCCTCAACGTTGGGGAGCCGAAGTAGATGGTCCTGCCTCTGTGGTGTTGTAGTGCATTTTACGTATATTATTTTAGTGGTCAATTTTGTACACTTTTCTTCTTTTAAATTTGTTTACTACCCTAAATACTCAATGAAACGTTGTATGCAAGTGCACAATCTAGCTATGTAGTAAGTTGGGTGTCGATCCGCTGGGACAACAAAAAAATATAAATTTTCACTAAATTAACTAAGTTTAGATTAAAAAGGGTTTTTGGGGGTTGTTGGTTGATTGATTGGTTGGAGGTTTTCAAGAGTACTAAACTGTTGAAATAAAATAAATAATAAACAATTTGTGGTTGGGAATTAATTATTTGAACTTTTCTTTTATGATTTAACTTGGTATGAGAGGGTTTATAATCCTTGAATGGTATCAAGTGTCACTTTGCCTAGCTTAAACTTCGACTAAATACCAGTGTTTTACGGTTAGGTACTGACACACAAATATCCAAATCGTGGTCGAGTACTTCACCAAATTAAAATCTAATTTCTATTCTTGTTATTCTGGATATACACTTTACTGTTAGGTTAGGCTTAATTCCAATCAATACTTGTGCAGGTTTGGTTTGATACTATCTACTTGTGAATCTAAGCTACTCAGCTAGTATTATCACATGATTACTCTGGTTGCCAAGCAGATTACTGACATCTAGCAATTCTCAAACCATCCAATCAAACAAATCAAATCATATCACTGCTACAAAAACGTTAACATACCGGCACAAGTCATACATGGATGCAAGAATATTCAAAATAAACAATGTGTAAGAGGAGACGTTCGTGCGGAAATGAGTTCAACCATAAACACAAGATCATTTAAAATACAACCGTGTACGAAAGGCACATACATTTGTACACAATTTATTAATACGAAACCATGTATGATCCTAGAAGATCATACACAGTTATTCGGAACAAAACCGTGTATGATTATGTTAAATCCAAACACATACATGTATTTAATAACCGTGTATGATTCATTGGTGCTCTCTCAAACCAAATCGCTCGTTTTGGGCATGCATCACTTCCCCTTCCTGTCTTCAATCCAATTTAAGTCTTGCCTCTACATTAACTCATTAAGTCCATGTATATCTTCATTTTTTCTCTTATCCTTCTCAACAAGAAACTGAGACATTGATGTAATATCTTCACTCATAAAGTTGTTTCAGTCACATGACTCCTCAGTGTGACGACGTGCATGGTTGTCAGGAATATCGTTGTCCACATCGAAGGAAGTCTTCCTATATCGAGCATCCAGGGATGGTACACATTGAAAATTGTCTGTCCTTTGATTTAAAAAACCGGGGATGTTGCTTACTCCTGTAGAAAATTTTACTTAGCCCTCCAATTGGTTGATTTATTTTTGCAGCCCTCATCCACCTCCGCGAGTTGGTTAATTAATTTATGACAGTCTATAACTTGCTTGTTGTATTCTGTTAAAAATAATGAAGAAATTGAGGATCGATCTCAGTCATTCATTATTGATGGAGTGGCTTAGATTAGATCAAGCATAGCATAGGGTCTTTAGTTTATTTATGGCAAAGCAACAGTAGATGCCAACTGTACAATAACTAGGGATAGTACCAACGGTACAAAAACTATCCGTTAAACTTTGTAATATAAATAGGACTTAAAGCCTGTAAAGAAATACATTATTAACACATCAATACAGAAATGCATTTTTTACCATAAACCATTCTCTTTCTCTTCTCTATTTTTCTCTAAAAATCAACATATTCCTACTCATAAAAATTCTGACTTCGCTCCTCCACGCAATATGGCTCGATATATATGGAGGTGCTATATGTCCCCACGGTGTGGCGACAGATCTCAAGCGTGAGCTTGCCGTATGACCTTTGCATTGGTGTCATGTGTCATGGCGAAAAGATCAAATATTTTTTTAATACACTTCATTTTCCTTTAAATTTACATCAATTGCTTGGGCAGTGAGGTGCATTACACGTCAGGGGCAGAAAAGATCAAATATTTTTTTAATATACTTCATTTTCCTTTAAATTTAACCTCAAATTTCGATTTAAAATTATATTGTGAAATTTAATACAAACGCAGAGTATATATAACCTTTATTAGTTTGTACATATTTTTATTGATGATTTTTTTTTAGATTGAGAAGGTTTAACATTTTAATTGTATATATTGATAAGAGATTTTTCAATCTGATTTTAATCTTTTGTGTTCTCCACAAAAGAAATATTGTTTTGAACAACATAAAAAATATTTAATTAAATCGTATGTCAGTATGAAGAGATGCTAAAATGAATTAATAGTAATAGAATTATTCGTGGACCATGCTATTTTTAGGAATAAAATAGTTTTCAATTTAATTGGACGTTGAACAAAGTTTATATCAACACAGGCACTTTGCTTTTGGTAATTTGTAAGATCATATAAAAAAGGTAAGAACAAATAATATGGCTGTTGTCTCAAACTTCAAATCTTTTCTTAATTTTTGAACGATATGAGTATGACAAAGCAATCTTTTCTGGTCATCCTTTCTTAGTTTTACAGAGCTCATTTTTTTATAATTATTTGAAGAATTGTATATATGGTTTTCTTTATAAAAACTAATTGGTTGCACCACAGTTCTTGAACAAACGTTCTGATATTAGCCAACCTCTATATATGTATATATTTTCCTGTTAAATTTTTAGTTATAATTTATAAACGCACATAAATAAATTAATATGATAACATGCATTTATTAAATAAGAATGCAATTGAACTCAAAACACATGTATATACAAACTGAATCAATACAAACAAATTTTAATTGAACTGGTTCAAACGTTTAGTTGATCAAGGTGCGAGTAAATCTAACACGGATTTTGATGGAAATCCGTCTTCGGATATTTGAACAAAACATACACGGATTCTAAACTATTAACGTGTATGGAGGCCTCACGTCGTACACGGTTAGCTATTAACAAACAATGTACAAATAATCGTGATTTCCGGACACGGTTCGAAACTAACGGATCATATGGGTATGTATGAGTTTTTTTTCGCGCAAGCGCCTCCTTCCATTACACACTGTTAATGTGCAATTTTTTCTCATCCGTGTATGATATTCCATGTATGATTGCGTTTTCTATACTAGTGTATCATTGTTTTATTTATAAAAAAATATCAACTACAGCCTGGGCCCAACCATGTTTGACAGCGTAATGTCAACTGCTAATGACATCATGAATGATCCATAGCTATCGGTAATGACACCATGTTTGACAGTGTAATATCAATATTATATCGGTAACTGACAATGCATCCATGAATCATTACAAAAACATCGATTGCGCAAAACCATTTTCTAGAGTTTCTGTGTTGATTCAATAATCTGATGGTTGATTTTGAATTTTGAGAATAGCGCTGGTAAAATGAAAGTTTTGAAATATTACGATGGTAACTATAAAAACTTCAGAATATTAGTTTACTTTGAGATCTATTTACATATTTAGTATATGAGGAGGGATCCACTTGCAACAAATTTGAGTTACAACAAAGTTACAACATTCATTTTTTTCATTTTCAAAGTCCAAATCGTCGATCCAAACCGTTCAACATGATCTCCACAATAAAATGTACTTGCAGATCAAATTTTACATTTTTTTGAATTTTTTTACTATTTATTAAGTATTTTACAAAAAATAGCCATACTTAGACCATTGAATTTTGTACCCATCTTAATAAATAGTAAAAAAATTCAAAAAAATATAAAATTTGATCTGCAAGTACATTTTATTTAGATGATCATGTTGAACGGTTTGGATCGATGATTTGGACTTTGAAAATGAAAAAAATGAATGTTGTAACTTTGTTGTAACTCAAATTTGTTGTAAGTGGATCCCTCCTCTTAGTATATATAAGAATGCAATCTTGTCTGGCCATGTTTTGTTAGTCTTAGAGACGGAAGAAACTTTTATTCTTATTTTCTTAGAAAAAGACGAAGAAGGGTGGAATAGCATTTGAAGGAGTTGTATATTATGGTTTTAATATTCTTTTTCTTTAAAGGCATGAAGTATGATGGAGTTGTATATATACTATTGTTTTATTTATAAAAAAAAAATCAACTACAGCCTGTGCCCAACCAAGAGCCACCGTAAATGATTCATATATAGTTCTCATTAATTAATGACATGATTGACAGCGTAATATCAATTGCTAATTAATATCAAACGGATGAGACGTTGACATTTTATGGACAATTTTTAGTACTTCGAATTAATTATCCACAGAATATATTAGGTGGAAAAAACAGATTAGCTGCATCAATCCTGTTTGAAATTATCCACAGTATATCCCTGATGTCGTTCACATTGGCACGTCGTATCAAATTCAAAAAAAAAAAAAAGGGTATCTCACGTTGACACGAAATGTTAAACTGGCACGTCGAAATATTTTATTATCCAATATATGATATTTAAAAGGTAATTTAATTTGTATTTCATTTTCATTTGTTGAGAATCTCCATTTCTCCATTATTATATTCAGCACGTAGATGTTCTGATCTGCCAATGACTGTGATATGAAATTTCAGATTAAATATTAGTCCTCGAATTAAATAGTCTATCTTCTTTTGATTCGAAGTCTAAATTTATTTAAATACGTACTCACCACATGCAAATTATATTATCTTTCTGATTGATCCTGATTTCTATCCATTTTTTAAATTTTGTTTAAGAAATTTTTTTTAATTGGTCATGTCTCCATTTTTTTTTCCATTTTTCTATATCATTTAAGTAATATTATTTTTCATTTAATTTGTCATTTTTGTGTGAAATTTTTGTATGAAAATATGTCAAAAAAAGATAAAAAAAAATCCATGTTTGGTTAAATGTTTGGTTAGCCACTTATTGGCAAATTAATAAGACATCATTCAACACAATAGGGGATAGACATGAAAGGAATACACCTAGATAGTCTCCTTTAGCCTCCAATGCACCGTTTCCACCCTTGAGAGTAAATTTTGACTTTCTCTTTACCTGAGATGAAAATCTCATACCTTTCTTTTTCGTGTTGTTAAAAAGTTAATTTCGAATATATTTATTTTCTTGCATGTATACAAGGCAAAGCAATAAAGACTAAAAAAAACAAGCTTTTATTTGGCACACTACATTCAAAGAAACAACACAAGTAAAAACTGACTCACAGGAAAACAATCAAATACAATAGTTACAGAATTTCACATCTTCACAAAAAACCAAATTTGAAGCAGGCTTAATTAATCCACCTCACCTCGGTGCTCCGGCGCTGATTTCAAGAAGGGTACTATATTGGGTAGTATTAAAACCAGATGACTCTGACACAGAGGGAAATTTGACGAGCATGCTTTCCATCTGATCTTCTTGATCAATTTGCTGACCTGAGGAGCTGTTATGGAACCTCACTAACTTCTGTAATTCATCAACAACTTGCTCCATTGTCGGCCTATCATCTCCTTTTGGGCTCAGACACTGCAGAGCAATCTCACAAATTTCTTCAAAAACCTTCATAACATTCTCATCGTTAGTTACAATTTCCACATCCAACATCTCACGATGCTCATGTTTCCTTGCTTTTGAAATAAAAGATGTAGCCAAGGGCTGCTTTTCTCCCTTTTCATCAATATAAACCGCCTCCTTCCTAGTCAGGATCTCCAACATTACTACACCAAAGCTATATACATCACTTTTCTTTGTTATTATCTCCGTGTAAAAGCACTCAGGGTCCACATACCCATGTGAAAAATGGACAAGCTCAACAATTTCGTCTACTGGCACAGCACTTGAAGCTCCAAAATCAGACACCTTCGCAGTGAAGTTAGCATCTAGTAGTATATTAGCGGACTTCACATCACCATGAATGATAGATCGGGTGAGAGAAGAGTGCAGATGATCTAGAGCAACTGCCGAATCCAAAGCAATTTTTAGTCGAGTACCCAAGGAAATTGACATTCGATTGCTCTTCCTATGTAGAAAATAAAAAAGTGAACCGTTGGGGACAAACTCATAGACCAACATTGGAATTTTATCCTCTAAACAACAACCCAATAATCTAACTATATTCTTGTGGTTTATATCGGAAAGAAGAATGATTTCATTCACAAATTCTCCTCTATGCGTTTCTTCAACTTCTTTTGCTTTCTTTATGGCCACAAACTGACTATTTTCTAATAATCCCTTGTACACATTCCCCTGGCCTCCCCTGCCTAAAACAACATCCTCACTGTAATTATTAGTCGCATTTTCTAGTTGTTTTTTACTGAACACGTGGAGGTGGTTGTCCATCATTTGATAGTATTTTTTATACTCTTTTTTTTCCTTCATATGCCTTTTATGTTGTAGGTACGAAACCACCAGGCCACATAATCCCAGGATAGCAGCAACACCAAGTATAGAACCTGCAAATTCAAACAAAAGATTACAAACATGACAAGGCTTGTAATGTAAGTATTAATTGTATATTTTATTATCATTACAACTAATAACAATAATCACCAAAATAATAGTACTTAGAATAAGAATAATAATTGTAATATTCATTAAAAAAACAATAATAATAGTACTGAGAACAACAACCGTACAAAAAACAGAACCTTAAAAGAAACCAATACAAAAAACAGACGGAATAGTTATATTCATTAAACTACAATAATTCATTTTGTCCATGAGGGTAAAAGTGCTTAAGAACGTCGTATATCCTCGTTGATACTACCATTGGTAATAGCGATACCCGTGGAAATTGCCATCTTTGTCAGCTTACCCTTGGCAATAGTCATTATTTACCCTCATGGATAAAACAAATTCTTGTAATTATATATTCACTTCATTACTCTGAATTTTGTTTTTGACACTTCATTCCTCCTAATTTTGACATACAACAATAAGAAAAAAACCTTGTGTGGTTTCCCTTTAAGCATAACTATTTGTGAAAAATAACTCCATAGATATGGTTTATAGAAAAGCCATGCTGATTGTTTCAATAATTTTAGCTCGCTGTACACAAAATGTGTAGATTATCTATAGAGACTATGTTCAGTTTAAACAATTTAAAAGCTGATTTTTACTCTTCAATGAAAAATACTACTTACCAATAGCCACTCGAGCAGGATAGGAAAATTTCGCTGCATTCTTGGTGCAATTTGCAATTGTGGCATTGCCATATGTGCCTTTCCTGCAAGAACACTCGTAGCTTCCATTTGTATTTTGGCAATTTCCGTAGCAAGGATATTTATCCGGAAATTTGCATTCATCAATATCTGTTCAGCACCAACAAGAATAAAAATTAGAAAACAATCTTTAATTTAAGAAGATTAATTAGAATAATTACTGATATATAACTTCTACAACCTTAATTAATTTTACACACTTTGTTAAACTCTAAACAAGTACCTGTCAGAGGCTAAAGAACAAAAGGAAAAGGTAGTTTGACCTTCATATGAGTTAATCAGGTTAGTATGGTAGGCAATACCAATAAAAGGTCACAATCAAAGTCTCCGGGTTTAGCAATATGATTATACAGATTTGGACAAGCATAATTGTACATAGACAAGCATATACGATTATACGGCTGACATGATCTATCCCTAGTAAGTTAATTACCTGTGCATCCATTAGGGATATAGGGATTGCCCTCGTATCCTTGCAAGCATTTGCAGATGTATCCCTCACCATTGGTAGTGTTATCACATCCACTGTAATTGCTTTGACATGCCGGTTTAGTGCTGCTCTCTTTATTGGATGCTAGGCATGTGCCATTATTTCGGATAGCCCAATCAAGCACAAGTGGCACCATTTTCTTATTCTTCTCGGAGAATTTAAACCCTTGTAGGTCCTGGACAGTGAAGTTGTACCAGTCTTCCTGCACCAGCGCAGCGTAACTGCATGGGTTGAACTCCCAGGCTTTATTTTTGTTGAAACCCCAGTCCACTTCGTAGTAGTTGAGCCCATCTGGAATGGCAGTCTGGCAACAACCGAACCCATTGCATGGACCACCGTCACCAGTCGTTTTGTTGAGGCTCTCACAGTAGGACATACAGCCAGACATGTAAGAATCGTTACCTTGGTCGCCAGAAATATATGCAAAGGTGTAGCAGCCAATTACAGTGAACTTGTTTCGTCTGTGGGAGAAGAGAAATGGTTTTAATGGTTTGATGCCAATAGATGGATAGGTTACATTGACGCCACTTGTTTTCGTCTGGTTATTATAGCAATCATGGCCAATGTAATTGAGGACTCGTGTTTCCGCACTAGTTATGTTGATGTCTAACACCTCGATATTTCTACCCAAGATTGCTTTCGGGGGATTAAAGGAGTTGTTGCATGTAAGATTAAATCCATCCCGGTAACAGCCAGGAAGGGTGCCAAAGGGGTAGGGTATGGTGACGTTTCCGCATTTGTCTGGGCAACCAGGCAATGCGGAGGCGACTGCGGAAGTTGGCAAGGTTATTAGGCATATTAGTGCAAGGTAGAGAAATAACTGCACTTTGATCAGAGGAAAGGCCATAAGTTCTCTGGCTCTCACACACACGAAAGGTTAGTAACTGGGCAAAAAAGTTGATGAAGGTCTTCTGTCTACAAGGCTATTTATATGGGCTCTAACCCGTTGACCTTTAAGATAATTAGTTGCATCATGTTATTTACAAATGCTGAAATGGTACTGAAACTTGTAAAGAGTTGTAATTTTAAAATGCATATAAAAAAGACAACATAACCGGTGCCAACGTAGGAACATACAGTATTTTACTACAAAATGTTTTTCTATCATCTAATTGTACAAATTATCAATTGGAATTGTCATGAAATCATATTTTTTTTAATTAAAGGCGTCAGCAGAATTAGTCATGGAGAATTCTTCATGGAGACTCTTCAAAGTCATATAACCCGTTGCTATCTCTGATTATGTCTGTTACATTTGACTAAGCCTCCAGAGGGAGCTTTTTCAGCAACAAAACAAGTGCACATTAACTAATCAGGACAGCAACTTTTTACCCTGAATTTGAAACCAGCAATACAAATATCATTCATGTGAAATGGATGAGTCATCGATCTTTTACTGGGTTACACTCTTGTCTTTAGGTTTTAACCTATTATCTAATGGCTCGCCTTAGATTAAATAATGACATAATTTAATATATTAGTGATATATTTCTTCTGAAATGGAGGAAGACAAAGAAAACTAAAATTTCACTATAAAGAACAAAGAAAAAAAAAAAAAGATGGTCCTATATGTATTTAGTATTAACTACATTAAAATCTTTGGTTTTCTAATTTTTCTTAAATTGCATGAAAACAAAGAGATAATTTGGCGCACCGTTTTGAAATTGTTTCTCGTATTGCTGGTTATTGCTGATTGCACATAGTTTATTATGATATTTTACTGGGTTAAACATAAACCTACATAACAAAATACATGTCAATCAGGATGGACAGTTTCCAAGTAATTAATTATTCGTTATTTGAAATATTTAAATTTATTATAAAAATCAATTTATAGTTTGTTTTTTCCTTTTAAAAATTAATTAGAATATTTCATTGTAGTCTTCTTAAATAATTTTTAAGTTTTAAATCATATTGTACCAAAGTTCAAGTGGACCACGAGTTTTTTTTTTTTTTTGCCTCTGGCTTGTGTTGCCCGGTTGCCTACTTGCTCTGGCTTGTGTTGCCTTTGGCCTGCGTTGCCTTTGGCTTGGTTTGCCTCTGTGTTGCCTTTAATTTAAGGTACAAATAGGTTAGATAATTTATTTATATTATATTTTATATAGATTTAATTTTGATTTAATTTTGATTTAATTTAGATTATATTTAATTTAGATTATATTTAATTTAGATTTACATTTAAATTAGATTTACATTTAATTTAGATTTTAGATTTTAGATTTTAAATTTATTTTTAAATTCGGATTTATTTTAGATTTATTGAATTTTTTAAAATTCGGAATTATTTTTTTTTTTCCTCTGTCTTGGTTTGCCTCTGTGTTGTGCTCGGTTTGCCTCTGTGTTGTACCGGCCTTGTAGAACAAATAGCCAAATAGGTTAGATAATTTAATTATATTATATTTAATTTAGATTTATATTTAATTTAATTTAGATTTAATTTAGATTTATATTTAATTCAGATTTAATTTAGATTTAGATTTAAATTATATTTAATTTAGATTTACATTTAATTTATATTGAATTTAGATTTATATTTAAATAGGTTAGATAATTTCGGATTTATTTTGAATATTGTTAATTTTAATATGTAGAACAAATGGCATATAATGAACAAAGGCGCGAAAAATCGGTGGACGAGTTTGCGCAAAGAATTTCCATCGATTTATTTGACGGCCCAATGCCATCATCGTACCAACAAAATATGTCTCAAATAGAAAGTAGGCTTCCACAAGAACCACAATATTTTTCACAAAATCCCGCACAAATGCCACCGCCATATCCACAAAATCCCTCCCAAATGCCACCACCGTATTATCATCAAGATCCTAATTATTGTCCCCAAAATCCCTCCCAAATGCCACCACCGTATTATTCACCGTATCCTAACCCTTCATATGGAGGTACTGCTTCTATAGCATCGAGTCAATACACCGCCCCTATATCAAGCACTCCCTCGACAAGTGTCCCTGAAATTCAAGTCGAAGGTGTCCCCGAAACCCAAGCCGAAGGTGTTGCTCCCATCGAACCAAAGAAGAAGAGGAAAACCACAAGACCCGAATACAAGGCTGATTTTTGGCGGTATTATCAAATGACCTTTCATCCGAATAGAGTGGTGCATACTCTAAAATGTAAGTTACGCGGTTGCAAGTCCTTTTACGAGTATAAACTAAGTAATGGTATGTCTATGTTTAAGAAACATGCTGAACGTCATGCAAAAAAGGGTGAGCTACCACAAGAAAATGCGGACCCGCGGTTAGTCCAAACCTTTATGAACCCGGATGGTACTAGAACCCACCAAAAATATGATGAAAAATGAATGCTTAGTGAATTTGCCCGATATATTTTGCCCACAAAGAACAACCAATTAGTATGGGTAATTATTTGAGTTTTGCCCGGTTGATAATTCGGGGGTGTAGTGAACCATTGTATAGGAGGTTCCATCATAGAAAAATGGTGCGTGAAATTAAAAAACATTTATCGAACGAAAAAACGACCTACGGGCTATATTTGGATATGCAAATTATAATGTCTTCATTACCTCCGATATATGGACTGCCAGTAAACATGGTCTTGGGTACTCTTGTATTACCGGTCATTGGATCAATGACAATTAGGTTTTACAAAAAAGGGTTTTAAGTTTTCGGGTGTTAGAATCTCCACACACTGCACAAATTATTTACCTATCAATTATTGAGGTTTTACAAGAATATAATCTCAAAAGGGATTTAGAGAACAAGATTTTTTCTATCTCATTCGATAATGCTAGCAACAATATAGCGTCCATTGATCATTTCACCTGGTTCCTAAACCCAATCATGAATGGTGCACTGTTACACCAAAAGTGTGCTTGCCACATACTTAACCTTACCGTAAAAGAGGGCCTTAAAACAGAAGCCGTAAAGGACTTGATAATTAAATTTAAGGGAGGTCTTGCCTATATTTATTCAAACGGAGAAAGAAAACAACGTTTCGCGGCTTCGTGTGAAAGGTTGGGTTTGGGCAAAATGAGGATACCTTGGGATATAGATACCCGTTGGAATTCACCTACAGGATGCTGCACCGATGCATTCCTTACAAGGCGGCTATAGGGGAGATGTTGAGATCGACGCACGAAGAAACCGATTTGGAACTCACTGAACCCGAATGGCAGTAAATAATAATGCTTAAAACCTTCCTTGGAACCTTTTTCACCGCAACTGTCAAACTATCATGCTCGTACACACCGACGGCACATGAGTTGCTGCACCATCTCTACTATATTTCCAAGGTGTACCGTGAGATGAAAGATAGGGTTAGTGATGATTCCCCTCTCTAACCGATCGTAGCAGCCATGAAGGTAAAATTTCTTAAATATTGGGAAGAGGTACCCCTCTTGACCATTCTCACAAACTGCCTCTATCAGGCATACAAGAAGAGGTTCATGATAAAAATACTTCAAGCCTACAAGAAAAATCTAAAATTAAACTGGAGGGACGAGGAGCCCTGCGTACAACGGGCATTGGAGGACATGTTTGCTATATACAGTGAAAGAAGAAATGTCAACCAACCGCCTTCGACCTCTGGCGTGAGGTATGAATATAAATATACATATGTTTTTAATATTTATTATTTATATCTACATTATTTGTCCACTAATTTTTTCTATTGTTTTAATAGTTTATCCGCACACAGCAGTAGTGGATTGTTAGGCCATTTCCAGGATGATGATGACCCGTACTCATCCCAAGGTAACACAAATGAGTTAATCAGCTACTATTTGGGCACCAACGAAAATTTATCCGTTGACTTCATGGATTGGTGTAGAAGGAATGCAAGTGCCTATCCAACACTGGCGATGATGGCCCGCAACATATTTGCCGTGTCCGTGTCAACCGTCCCTTCCGAATGCTGTTTTCGAGAGACTTGTGTGCTTGAAAGACTGGATTGATGTTGAAGATCGCACGCAACATGCCATGGAAGCATCATCATCCGGTGTCGAAACTCAAGAAAGCAGTACCGAGGAGCCTGAGCCTAACGAAGATTTAGACGGTGAGCAAGAGAGCGACCTATGGTATATACACAACAACTACTAGATAGGTAGTTGTTGGAAATTTCGGAAGGATACAACAATAGGGAGAATAAATTTGCTGCTGAAATTAACTTCTCTATTGCTTCCTTAATTCGGATACAAAGTACATCTGAATTTATAGCTAAACAAAAACACTAAATCTGAAACATCTAAATTTAGTACCCCACTAACTATCCTCCTATTACAAGCAGTCCCCAAATTGGAATTATACCCCACGTATCCAGCTATTACAAACAGGACCTACATGACTAATTATAGACCCCACTAACTCAACTACATGCCTAAAAATAGAACACAACATGTTGCATCCAGATCTCTAAATCTGGAATATTCAGACTCTAATTTTGTATCAATATTCAACACTCCCCCTTGATACAAAATTGCCAACTCCAAGCTTCAACATCATCTTCTTCCTCTGAGTCATCATTCCAGATCTTTGTATCCCAATTGTCATCCTCCCATGTCGGTTTCACCTCTTCTATCTGCTCTTTAGCCTCTTCGATAGTAGCTACCTGAGATTGTGACTCGGCTGATTCATCATCCACCGTGGATTCTTCCACATCATTATCAGCCTCCATGACCTCCTCTATGACCTCCTTTTCAACCACCTTGGGCTTTTGCTTCTTTGTCTCATATTTCGGCCTCTCTTTAACCTCAGTTGTACCAGAATTTGTACTGCCCAAACCCTCAGCACTTTGTGCAAGGAACTGCCGTCTCATAGCTTCCAATTTTCTCTGCTCCTCCTTTTGTTTCCCATTTAGAAGCTTGCCCTCTAGCATCTTCTTCAATTGCTTCTCCTTTTCTTTCTCCTTCTTTCTTGTCTTTGCCTCCTCAGCTGACAATGCACCATATACCATTTCTTGCACTGACACATTGGTCTTCTTTACTTTCTTCTTAGACTCCACCTTGGTCTCGGTTTCCATCTGCATATACTTCTCATCAGATTCTGGGGCGCCAATTTCACTCCCAGGAGCAGCAGCAGCATCATCTGCTTCAGGTTTCGAATCCTGTATGTTAAGATCTGCTCCAGCTGTGGCCTCTTTGGGTACTTCATTTAAGTTTGTGGTGGAAACAAGAACTTCAGTTTCCTCCTCTGTGATTGTTGGCTCTTGCTCAGGATTGACTTCTACAATATGTAGTCTCATCAAGGAAAGTCCCTTTTCTTCTTTTTCTGCCTCCATCTGTACTGGCTTGTCGAAACATGATTCTGCCATCCTCAGCACTTGTGTATCAGTAATGGTAACCAGATCCCCATCAGAATCCTTGTACTTGATCAGCACAGATTTTAATGAAGGAAACCTCTTCGTCACAATATCTCTCAACACCTTGAAACTACATTTTTCTGACATTTGAGCCAGCCGTATATCATGGTTGTACACCAGCTTCAACGGCCTCTGACGAATGAGCCCTACATTCTCCACCTTGAGGGCTTTTTCATCAAACAAAAAATTTCTACTCACCATGATTTTGCCACTTTCTGGACTGCTGCCACCATTTTCTTTTATGTGCACTCCTACTGTGCCCTTGCTGCTTGCGTCAATCTTGCTTTCGGTGTATGCCATGAAGAGTGACGGTTGCCCATTTTCTTCTACAGCTTAGCTTGCTTGATTCTCCTCCCTTTGCTTCTTGTAGCACTCGGATTGGTAGTGCCCGAACCTATTGCAATAATAGCACTGTACATCTTTCCTTTGCAATCTGTTGGACTGCTGGAACTGCTGGAATTGTTGCTGATTCTGTTGGTACCTTTGCTGGAATTGAGGTGGAAACTTACTGCTCGTGGTTCTACCTCGAGTTGACTCCCCCTTCGTGTAAAATACCCTTTCATCGCCTTTCTCCTCTGATCTAGACATCCTCGCTTCATGGGTCTGCAGTGATCCCATCATTTCATCAAATGTATAGGTCGAAAGATCTTTTGATTCTTCAATCGCTACAACAACGTGATCAAATTTCGGTGGTAGACTCCTTAACACCTTCCCCACCACCGTCTTCTCTTCCATGGTGTCTCCAAATGCTCGAATTTGGTTGACAATGGATGTGACTCTTGACAGGAAAATCTGCACTAGTTCTTCTGTTTGCATGAGCAGTGTCTCGAAATCTCGACGAAGGCCTTGCAATTTGATGGCCATAACTCGTGTGCTTCCTTGAAATGCCGTCTTCAAGGTTGTCCATGCCTCCTTTGCATTGGTGGCTGCTGCAATTTTCGAGAAGATGGTGTCATGCACTGCTTGTTGGATGAAAAACAGCGCTCGTGCATCTCTCTTCTGATTCTCTTGCGGATTAGGATCTGGACTAGGAACTCCATTTGCTATCAAGTCCCATAGACCATGTGACTTGAACAAGGTCGACATCTTGATACTCCAAAACTCATAATTCTCGCCTTTGAAGAGAGGAATTGCTGGTTGCGTCACATTCACCAAGCTGCTGCTGTTTTCTGCCATTGAAAACGCCCCAATTCTTCAAGGTTGCACAACAATCAACTCTACCACCAATTACAACTTGACTCTACCTTCAATTGCTTGCCCACCGAACCTTCGGCTCTGATACCAGTTTGTTGGAAATTTCTGAAGGATACAACAATAGGGAGAATAAATTTGCTGCTGAAATTAACTTCTCTATTGCTTCCTTAATTCGGATACAAAGTACATCTGAATTTATAGCTAAACAAAAACTCTAAATCTGAAACATCTAAATTTAGTACCCCACTAACTATCCTCCTATTACAAGCAGTCCCCAAATTAGAATTATACCCCACGTATCCAGCTATTACAAACAGGACCTACATGACAAATTATAGACCCCACTAACTCAACTACATGCCTAAAAATAGAACACAACATGTTGCATCCAGATCTCTAAATCTGGAATATTCAGACTCTAATTTTGTATCAATATTCAACAGTAGTGTCGGTATAAATTTCTAACATCTTTTAATCTTTATTATTTTTTTAAAATTATAACTCCTAAATATTTCAATTGTTTCATTTTAAAGAATAATTACTAACAAAAAAAAAGTTAGAACTCCGCCTATGTTATTTTACATAGCCGGTCCCAAGCCCGGAATAAAGGAGGAGGGTAACTTTTGTTTTCAAATCTATTGTTTTAAAATAATTTGGTTTTAAAGATAAAAAATAATTTGGTTTTAGAATAATTCGGTTTTAACTAATTTGGTTTTAGAATAATTCGGTTTTAACATAATTCGGTTTTAACATAATTTGATTTTGTTATAACAAAAATATATTGAGTTCATAAATAAAATAAAAAACAGAAAAATAAATAGCCCCGAAAAACCCAAACAAAACTGAAAAAAAAACAGAAAAAAAAAACCCGACCCGGACCGGACCGCCGACCCGACCCGCCCGGGACCGGACCGACCTAACCCGCCCGGTTTAGGCCGAGTTCGGGTTGGCCGACTCAAAAAAAACCCGGGTACCCCTACCCAACCTAACCCGTTGACCCGGGCTAACCCGTGCCTGGGTCAACCCGTGGACCGGGCGGGTTTGGACCGGACCGACTCGACCCGGCCTGTTTTCAATACACTACATGAAGCAGCCATGTAATTTCATAGAAGAAAAACAGAGAAATAAAATCGGGTGGAAAGGAGCTTTCTTGGGAGTCTTGTGTTCTCTTTATTTTTCCGTTAATTTAACAAGTTTGCATTTGACTCAATCCTTTGTTACTAAAACCATTAAGACGTACTTATAAGGGTTAATAATCTTTACACTCTCTTCTATATGAGATATATTTTCTTCTAAATGGAGGAAAAGAAATAAACTAAAATTTCATTAGATAATATAGATTAACCTCTTCTAAAATAAATTAACCTATTTTCATATGGCCCAAAATATATCCCTTTATCTATGTCAGTCCAATGGCCGAGGTATTGTTCTTTGTATGAGAAGTTACATGTTCGAAATCGGACAAGAGGATCTCTTAAAAATATTTATACTTAGAAGTCTTGAACTTATTTGTCTCTCGAATTAAATATATATTGCGGTCTAGGTTTACATTGTATAACTATTAAGATACGGTTTTGAAATAATATTATCTCGTATTTGCGGTTGTTGCTGATTGCACATAGGTTATAAACTTATAATATATTGATGGGTTAAACTTAAGAACAAAGTTTTCAAATTTAATTATCAAAATAAATTTATTAGATTATTTTTTCTTGTAAAATTAATTACCCCATTTCATATTAGTCTTCAAATAAAAATAATTTTCGTGTTTTCAATCATGCTCTCAAATGTCAAATGCAGGGCGTAAGAATATACCATCTTTGTCCAAAAATGCAAACATCTTTGTTCTTTAATTGGGAATTGTTATTACGTCGTCTCTAATATTTTAAAGATGTCAGCAGAATGAGTGGTGGGGATTGCACATGGCAGACCATTAATTTAATTAAAGAACTGAAAGTCATCCAATCGGTTTCCATCGCTTAATTATTAGTTAACTATAGTGGTACCTATCATAGCATCATCCTCTCTCTCTCTCTCTCTCACACACACACACACACACAAAATTACAAAAGAATCACAAAGTCTAAAATAGATTAACCTCTTCTCAGCTGGGCCCAATATATATTCCAAAAGACCGTAAAAAAAGACCGATGAATGTAAAAAAAGACCGTAAATTCATTATAGTTCATGCACCCTAAAATTACTTTAATCATCCAGATAAATTTTTTGAAATATTACGTATGACATTCAAGAATGATTTATATAGTTAATTTACAATAATTTATAGAAGCGAACTCATATCTTGCACATTTGAGGAGTTAAAATTCATGGCTTCATATTACCAAAACATCTGGAATTATTGATTATTATTTTGTACTAGTGCTTTGTGGCTAAATTCAGAGCCATGGAATCAAGTTTTATATAGTGCTTTGTGGCACTTGGCAGTTGGCAACAAGAAACTCCTTGTTGATTTCTAAATGAAATAGGTGGGTACCGTACGTTACCATTTTTGTCCAAAAAAATATTCTGTGGTTTTCACTGAAACTATTTTTCATCACAGTTTATAATACACACACACACATATGCGCACACATACACACAGATCGAGTACACTAGTTACTATTTTTCTATAGAGGGCAAAATCCATTAATATAATAGACTCCAGTCAATCCAGTAGCAACAATTTTTTTCCTATCTAACCAAATAGTAAATAATAAGATGCGTGTAAAATTTGGCCTGGAAAATGATTTTGATATGTCGTTGATGTTAATTTTCTTGGATCTGGAGCCAATATATGTAATGACATATCTTATGTTTTGCAAGTAGGCGCCTAATTAAAACTCGGACTCAAAGGAGAAAAAAAGTTTTAAGACGAAATGCTGTCAAAAAAAAAAAATTCTTCAACACAAAGGTGATAAATAATAATAAAAGAAGGAATAGGGCAAATATATTTAAGAATAAACTTCAATACTGTTAAATAGACAAAAAATGTGTTCTCTGTCCATAAAGGTGGCCAAAGGCTAAAGACTGCACAAGGATTTGATTAACCGTTGCCAAGGGTTGTCTTTGTATACATACAACCGGGCATAATCGTTATACTGGTGCGTCCGTAGCTAACATAACCATTGCCAACGGTTCAAGCACTCAATGATTAATTTAGCTGATTTCTAAGTAGTCTTCTAAAATAATTTTGGAGGTTTAAATAATCACCTTGTACCAGAGATAAAATGAAGGACGCAGGAAAATACCGTATTTAACCACAAAAAGTTTTCTTATTACAAATAATTGTAAGAAATGTCAAGTGGAACTGTAATTACATCATCTATATATTTTTAATTAAGGAGGTCAGCAGAATTATTAGTGATGGAGAATGAATCATGCACACACTCTTAAAAGTCATATAACCGGTTGCCATCAATTCTGATTTTATATATCATCTATTAAGTTTGCATTTGACCAAATATGACATAAATGAAATAAATGGATGACTCAATCCTTAGTTACTAAAATCATTAAAACATACTTGTAAGGGATTAATAATCTTTACACTCTCTTCTATATGAGATATATTTCTTCTAAATGGAGGAAAAGAAATAAACTAAATTTTCATTAGATAATATAGATGAACCTCTTTTCAGCCGGCCCAATATATATCCCATTATCTAAGTCAGTCCAAGGGCCGAGGTATTGTTCTTCGTATGAGAAGTTACATGTTCAAAATCGGACAAGAGGATCTCTTAAAAATATTTATACTTCGAAGTCTTGAACTTATTTGTATCCCGAATTAAATATATATTGCGGTCTAGGTTTACACTGTATAACTATTATGATACGGTTTTGAAATAATATTATCTCGTATTTGCGGTTGTTGCTAATTGCACATAGGTTATAAACATATAATATATTGATGGGTTAAACTTAAGAACAAAGTTTTTAAATTTAATTATCAAAATCAATTTATTAGATTATTTTTTCTTGTAAAATTAATTACCCATTTCATATTAGTCTTCAAATAAAAATAATTTTCATGTTTTCAATCATGCTCTACCAAAGGTCAAATGCAGGACGTAAGAATATACCATCTTTGTCCAAAAATACAAACATCTTTGTTCTTTAATTGGGAATTGTTATTACGTCGTCTCTAATATTTTAAAGATGTCAGAAGAATTAGTGCTGGGGATTGCACATGGCAGACTATTAATTTAATTAAAGAACTGAAAGTCATCCAATCGGTTGCCATCGCTTAAATATTAGTTAACTATAGTGGTACCTATCATAGCATCATCCTCTCTCTCTCTCTCTCTCTCACACACACACACGCACACACAAAATTAAAATTCTTCCAAATAATTGACCAAGGGGCAAATGAATTCAAGTCCCAAAATTTGTTCCACTAATCTGCTTTAGCTTCAAATTAATTAAGAGAGTTCTAAGGGCCGCAATTCAATTAAGGTTTTATTATGTACCTGCAATAACTGGTGCTGTTGATTTACAAAAAGACATTAAACGATCCAACTTCTTTGGAAGTTAACAGATTTGACTTTACTATTTCAATTGGGTTTAATTAAGGTCCTTTTTGGAACCTGCTGAGTAAAAGTTTGGTTATAGACTAACTAATTATAATAACTAGATGTTAGTTCATCTATGTAGGCCTTTATTGGGCTATCCGACTATACATCCAATTCACAGCCCATCAATAATTCCACTGTAGAGAGTAACAAACATAAATTATGGCCTTTTGGAATGACCTGATACTTACAAAAGCCCAATTTCTTTCCTCAGCATCTCTTATATAGTAGTGCTCGCATTTGGATACTCCAGTTGTTGTAGTTGGCTCTCGTCAATTGTGGCAGTGGCATACCTCCCACCGACATTCTCCCGGAATTTTCCTTAAGCTCTGATACCAATTGTTAGAATATGATATATTTCGGTGGAGGGAAGAGAGAAGTGCAAGGCAGAATTTCTTGTTGGATAATTAATCTAACATTGTACTAATATGTAAAAATAAATTTGTATTGTAT
This sequence comes from Carex parvula, assembly GCA_025461045.1. Classification (NCBI taxonomy): domain Eukaryota; kingdom Viridiplantae; phylum Streptophyta; class Magnoliopsida; order Poales; family Cyperaceae; genus Carex; species Carex parvula. Next base: position 164,580 of record JAJGRW010003121.1, read on the forward strand.
GCTGTCAATTTTATGCTCAATTAAAAGTGGTCATATGCGTTATATAATTTATGAGCATCAATGTGTCATATAGGGCGTGGACCTTTAATGTGTAGAAATTAAGATGTAATATTCAATTTTATGATTGGTTGAATTGAATAATTACCACATTAGACAGCCAAGGGTGTCTTGGGCTGTATATTATGATTTGATCCCCAGAATACAAGGCCAATCTGAATTCGCTTCTTCTTATCCCATTAGAGAAGAGTGTGAGAGACTTTGGAGAAGACTGAACAAAGGAGACTCTCTAAAGAGCTTTGCTATTCTGGAAGAACCGAATCGGTGGCGCTCTCTTGCACAAAATAGTCATGGATTAAGGTACGCTTCCGCTATTCAGTTTTATATTCAACACAGATGGTCCTGCGGTGGCCGATGATGGTTTTCGTCGGTTCCAACAAGTGGTATTAAAGCCGCTCTGTGTTTGAAACAAGTTTTTTGTATTTTTTCGGTACAATTATGGTATAAGATTGAATTTCTGATTATTGACGATATTAGATTTGTTAAATCAATTAATTTTTTCCTTTAAATTCGGTCCAAAACCTTGAAATTGCCATTTCTGATCTGAAGAACACGCATGGTCCGCGTGTGAACCAAGTTTCACCACAAATAAACCAATTTTCTGACCATTCAGTTTCTGTACACCGCGCATGGACCTAGTCTAACCTGAACATAAGTCTTTTCGGTGAAGAATTAGTCCGGTAGACCACAGGTGCACCGCGACGTTAGTTCACGGTGAACCGCACATACACACCGCACTGGGAGCGTGTGAAAAGTCTGTGGACCGCGTAAGTCTCGTATACCGCGCGATTTGGGATGGTTCACTGTGTGCTGCGAAAACACCCCAAAATATGAACATTTATGAGACCCGAACCAGTGACCTGTTGATCAAGGTCTTTGCGCACAACCAACAAAATTACAAAGGCTCATGCGAATTATTCGGTTAAGCTAATATACCTCAAAACTTTGGCAAATCAAATTTATATATATGGCAGATGCGAATTCCATATTAAATGTGACTTTGAGGTTTAAGCTTTCAGTTTTTGAATTAAGTTAATTCCGGTTTTAAGTATAGTTTAACTTTAAATCAAGATGATTATATTTAATCTAAATTCACATGGAAATTGAGAATCAAAATAAGAAAAATTTGTATTTGATTCTTAATAAAGTTGAGATGAATTTAGATTTTGAATTATATCATTGTAAAGCATACATTTATGAGTGGAACAGAGAATTACTCAGCGAAAGGAAATTGATTTAGATACACCTTTATTGGTGATAAGATGTAAAAATCTAAGTACGCTGTGAATTGATACCACTACATATGTATATTTTCGGTATAGCATAAGAATTAAGTTAATTACGGTTGAACTAAATTCACATGGCAATCGAGAATCAAAAGAGGAAAAATATATATTTGATTCTTAATAAATTAAGGATGAATTTAGATTTATGTTTAAACCGTAATTTTAGATTTTAGATATAATTTTAAGTTCGAATAAAAGGTATTAAAGTTATATATTTTAAAAATAGATTGGTTTCAATCGCACCTCGCCAAAGTGAGCTCTCCTTTTGAAATTAATTTATTTTAAAATATAAAATGTTTTATTGTGTGCATGTAATGAGTGTAAATATTCGTCGGCCCAAATGAAGACCAATATTTATTAAAGTTGCATGTGCGCCTTGTGATAATAAGTGCAGTGATGATTGTTTGGTTTTTTACGTGTGATCAATTTAATCGGCCCAAAGGAAGGTTAATTGTTCGACATGTTACTTAATTATCAGAGCTTGATTACTATGCCAAGATATCATAAGAAGTTAATATTTTAGTCCAAAGACAACTTATTAATGGAACCGGTATCTTGAGGTAATGGGGTTTACCTTTATTTGAATTTATTATTATATATAGATATTTAATGAGTATGTAGTGTTTGTTTATTGTTCTAATTTTAGTTAATATCAGTTCTAGCATCAAATTTAAGGGAATGAAAGAACTTATTGTTAGTTCTCATAATTATGGATCTTGACATTGCATTAAGGATTGATTCTCCAATACTTACGGTTATAAGTACCTCTAATTTAAGAGGGAGAAAGAAAAATAGGAGAAGTCAAATCGCATGTGTTATATGATCATAATATATAAAGGAATATTCTAGAAGCATTTAGGGGCACTTTTACGAATAATTTGGTTAAGGCTTATGAATTCCTTTGTACTTTTGAAAATAAATTTATTAAGAACGAATAGTTTAAGTTGATACAATCTTGACAAATTAAATTTTTAGTAACGTATAAAGTCAAAGGAATACAAATAAGAAATAAGAGTATGGTAGCTGCATATACAACACCTCAATTGGAACAACAAAAGAAATTGGTTAAACCGGATGATAGTAGTTGTTTCTTTTGAATTGTTGAAAAATATAAAGAATTAAGCAATTCAGTACTGGTCATACTTTGCATGTCAAGAAAAGTATGCTTATTAATATGGTTTGTTTTGAGATTAATTTAACTTTGATACTTAGACACACATGGTGGATAGATTATAGTGTAATAACTCACATCAGTGTGTCTATGCAAGGTTGTTTGAGTAGCCGTGGCCTAGTGATGGTGAAATATACATCTATATTGGCGACGACGAGAATATTAAATTAGACACCTCATACACATGTTATAACATGCTTTATTGATATCTACCAAAATCAAAATCAGTATACCAGATGATCTCAAACTTTTCTGATATTCGATATGTGAGTATATAGTTTTATTTCCATAAAAATAACACAATATTATTATTTCATAAAAATAATTGTTTCATAAGTTCTAAAGCATATGGTTTGCAAATTCAGAAAATCCATCTATGGACTCAATCAAGTATATTATCGACAATGGTATTCAAAATTCATCAAGTGATCATCTCGTTTGGTTTTGAGATGAATTTGGTCGATGAATGCATATACCGTAACTTATGTCGGAGTAAGGTTACTTTCTTGGTTTTATATGTTAGTGACATATTGCTTGCCACTAACAATATAGGTTTGTTGCTTGACATCAAGAGATTTCTATTTAGGAATTTTTGAGATGAATGATCTTAATGGTGCATCTTTTGTGTTAGGTATAAAAATACATAAAGAACAATCTCGATATATTCTCAGGCTGTCACAAAAGAAAGAGGTTTGTTTCACAAAAGAACTATACCGTATAGGTTTACTAGATGGCCTGCATTAAAATAAACCAAGAAATATCTCTATATATAAAGGAGACGAGTTTAGTCTCAATCAGTGCTCTAAGAATGATTTTAAGAATAAATTAATATACAGAAGATTTCCTATATTTCGGTAGTAGAAAGTCTAAAGTATGCTCGGGTTTGTACGTGTCTAGATAGTGCGTACATAATTAGAATGCTAAATTGATATTAAAGTAATTCAGAAGCAGACCATAAGATAGCAGCCAAAAGGGTCTTGCGTTATTTTTATGGAAAATAAAACTACATACTCACATATCGAATATCAAAAAAGTTTGAGATCATCTGGTATACTGATTTTGATTTTGGTAGATATCAATAAAGCATGTTATAACATGTGTATGAGGTGTCTAATTGGTGAATATAACTGTGAAATTTTGTCACATGGCTGCACGAAGTGGATAGGAATTAAATACCACTCAAGTTATTTTGTGATAATAACACGACAGTTTTATATTCCGACAATAGGAACTTAACAAGGTCAAAATATAGCGATCAAGTTCTTAGGTGTAAATGAAAGAGTTCATAATGGACAGTTGTCTATCGAGCATATTGGCACAAACTCCGTGATTGCAGCTGCATATTAAAGGATTGTCACCCAAAAGGTTTCATGAGCATGTTGCTCGTATGGGTGTCATGTCAAATTAAAGATCTTCAATTTTTTAGGATATGTAGATTTTAGTGGGAGTTTGTAATTATGCTTGTATGACATATGCGGTTTTCAGTTCTTAAAGTTTAAGGAATTTCTACAGAAATAAAGCTTCAGTTTACTCACATTCTAACTCTATTAAGGTTGATCTCATTTAAGGGTGGACCAGTTGAAAATAGGCACGTTATGATCACATTACGTAAAATTTTTATGCTACACATCCACATCATGATTCATGTCATTCGGATATCAATATATGTGACCAATGTTGGTTGAGTTACGAATAAATGTGGCAAAAACTGCTTTGATCCTATATTGATATAATTGATGGACGGAATTGTTCGGGACACATTTCAGTAATGACAGAAAAGTTGAGCTCACTACCGTTATTAACAACATAAAATTATAAGGTTTCACATATAGTCCAAGTGGGAGATTGTTGGATAATTAATCTAACATTGGACTAATATGTAAAAATAAATTTGTATTGTATACTGTCAATTTTATGCTCAATTAAAAGTGGTCATATGCGTTATATAATTTATGAGCATTAATGTGTCATATAGGGCGTGGACCTTTAATGTGTAGAACTTAAGATGTAATATTCAATTTTATGATGGGTTGAATTGAATAATTACCACATTAGACAGCCAAGGGTGTCTTAGGCTGTATATTATGATTTGGTCCCCAGAATACAAGGCCAATATGAATTCGCTTCTTCTTATTCCATTAGAGAAGAGTGTGAGAGATTTTGGAGAAGGCAGAACAAAGAGACTCTCTAAAGAGCCTTGCTATTATGGAAGAACCGAAACGGTGGCGCTCTCTTGCACAAAACAATCATAGATTAAGGTACGCTTCCACCATTCAGTTTTATATTCAACACAGATGGTCCTGCGGTGGCCGATGATGGTTTTCGTCGGTTCCAACATTTCTTGCCTCATCCATTCAGCAACTAGAGGAGAAGGAGCAGCTGCTGGAGAAGTTGCATCAAGCAAAGTTGCAAGTAAATGCGGCAAATAAGGCAATGGAAGAGGCAAGAACAGAGAGCTTGCAATTGAAGGAGAGGTTCTTGAATAAGGAAAACGAGTTGTAGAGTATAACACAAAAGAATGATGAGCTACGGGCCCGTCAATCAAAGGCTGCAGAAAGGATAGATGAGTTGAGTTCTCAGTTCAAGGAGGTGGTGACTGTAGAAAAGCCCGAGAAATGCCTGAGGAAGCAAATCTCGTGTTAGATGTAGAAATTGAGAAGCCAAAAGTGGAGGAAGAAGAGTCTCTTCATAGGTGCAAAGAGGAAGAATCAAATGATAATGTCGAACAAGAAAGAGAAAATGGAGATGCAAAGGAAGAAGAGGTGGAGAGTAAAATGGCAGAGAGTGAGCCTCCACATGAGGAAAATGGGGCAGAGGATGAGAAGGTGGATTTGAAATCTGGTAATGGTAATCAGGATGACAATGGATCAGGTTTGAATGACATGGGTAAAAAGGAGAACTTGATGAGCAAGAAAAAATCACCTTTGAAGAAGAACAAGATGAAAGAGTGTAATTCAGTAGCAACACCGATGAAGCTCGGTACAAAACTCTCTAAGTTTGAAGGAGGAGATCGTATGGATGCAAGAAAGAAAATAATTAAGTTTAAGGGGGATGTTGAAAATATAAACTTAATTATGTTATTAAAGTTAGGATCCCGTTGAATTCTGCAGTGGACAGATTTAAGGCTGTTTTTAAATGATAATTTGAAAGGGCAATTCTAGATCATTCTGGGCAGTGAGGAGTCCATTTGATGTGTCTTGGAGTCTAGATTCAGATGGTTTAAGTTTCAAGTCGTTTGGAGTTCCCTACAATAAGTTATGGCAGTTTTAGTAACCAAGGGTCAGAATTTACTGTGCTGCTCTGTATTCTGTTTTGAGTTGTTTTGAATTCTGTTTTGTTTTTATTACTGTACGAATTTTAAGAGTCATGTCTAAGGCTATAAATAGAGTTGTATCTCAGTTGTAAACTAAGAGAGAAGAAAAAGACAATATATATTTGATAAAGAGAAAATATTGTTTGCGTTGATAAATATCAGAATCTGTCTCTCTTCCCTCCACCGAAATATATCATATTCTAACAACTAGTACCTCAAGTAAAGTCTATGCCTTTAATATAGTAAGGCTTGGGTGCTATGAATAGAATAAGGTCTTGCGTGCTACGGCCTCAAAAACCTATCATATAAACTTCAAACTTCGATTTAAGTAGCTCACTAAATTGGTTATATAATGAACTATTAGAATGCCAATTTTTACTATTTTTGGAAATTTTTTGATATTTTTTATTATTTATGAAAAATGGCTTAAAAATAAAAGAAAATTGTCAATATTTTAGACCATTTTTTGCCATCTTTCATAAATCATAAAAAATAGTAAAAAAATTCCAAAAATAGTAAAAATTGGCATTATACAAGTTCATTATATAACCAATTTACTGAGCTACTTAGATCGAAGTTTCAAGTTTATATGATAGGTTTTTGAGACCGTAACATGGAAGACCATATGCTATCCATAGCACCTAAGCCTTACTCATATAGTTTATGCGGAATGTTGACCCAACACCAACTATTGTTGAGTCAATGGATATGTAATTTACAAAGGACAAGAAAGAGAAACTGTGTGTTCATCCTTACTGTTACTTCACTGTCCATTCAATTATTTATAAACATAACTATATGCATGTATGTTAAATGGAAATACATAATAGTTAATAATAAATATCATTCATGGCGTACATACCGGTATTGAAACTTCTATCAATATATGGTGGGTTTTATTGAAAGAGGGGCAAGTAATTTGTTGTGATGGGTGTGATGTTGAAACCTTGACACTTGTCACTAGATGTACAGTTTTTTTTTTTTTTTTTTTTTTTACCGATACTACCTACCTATGATAAAAATCTGAATATCCGATACTATATATAGTGTGTAGTTGAGTGTATGGCGGAGGAGAAAAAATAACCTTGCAATTCATCTCTTTACCTGAGATGAAAATCTGAGATAAAAAAAAGTTAATTTCCAATATATTTTTCTTACATGTAAACATGTCCCAGCAATATAAACTTTACAAAAAATAAGGGCAACAAACTTTTATTTGGCACAGTACACTCACTAAACAACATAAGTAACTACTGATTTGCAAGAAAGCAATAAAAAAAAATAGGTATAGAATTTTACATCTTCACACAAAACCAATCAAAAACAATAAGGTACAGAATTATGCATCTTGATACAAAACCAAATTGACGCAGCCTTAACTAATCCACCTCACCTCGGTATTTCAAACACATCACTATATTGGGTACTACTAAAACCAGATGCATCTGATATAGTGGGAAATTTTCTTTCACCGAGCAAGGTCTCCATCTCATCTTCATCAATTTGTGGGCCAGGGAAGCTGTTATGGAATGTCACCAACTTATCTAATGCCTTCACAATTTGCTCCATCGTCGGCCTATCTTCTCCTTTTGGGCTCACACACTGCAGAGAGATCTCACAAATTTCTTCAAGAACCTTCATAACATTCTCATCGTTAGTTACTATTTCCACATCCACCATCTCACGATGCTCATTTTTCCTTGCTTTTGAAAAAAAAGTTGTAGCCAAGGGCTGGTTTTCTCCTTTTTCATCTATATAAATTGCCTCCTTCCTAGTCAGGAGCTCCAACATTACTACCCCAAAGCTATATACATCACTTTTCTTTGTTATTATCTCTGTGTACAAGCACTCAGGGTCTAGATAGCCATGTGAAAAATGGACAAGCTCAACAATTTCGTTTACATGCACGGCACTTGAAGCTCCAAAATCAGACACCTTCGCAGTGTAGTTTGCATCTAGTAGTATATTCGCAGACTTAACATCGCTATGAATGATAGAGGGAGAGATGGATGAGTGCAGATGATCTAGGGCTACTGCCGAATCCATAGCAATTTTTAGCCGAGTACCCAAGGAAATTGACCTTCTATTGCTCTTTCCATGAAGAAAATAAAAAAGTGTACCTTTCGGTACAAACTCATAGACCAACATTGGAATTTTAACCTCTAAACAACACCCCAATAGTTTAACTATGTTTTTGTGGTTTATTTGTGAAAGAAGAATGATTTCATTCACAAATTCTGCTCTTTGTGTTTCTTCAACTTGCTTTGCTTTCTTTATGGCCACAACTTGGTTATTTTCTAATAATCCCTGATACACATTACCTTGGCCTCCCGTGCCTAATACAAGAGCATCGCTGTAATTATCAGTCGCATTCTCTATTTGCTTTTTACTGAACACGCGGAGGTGCTTATCCATCATCAGATAGTAACTTTTATACTCTTTTTTTTCCTTCATGTGCCTTTTATGTTGTCGACACCAAACTAGAACGAAACATACGCCCAGTAATACAGCAATACCAAGTATGCAAGCTGCATTCATGCATGAAAAATATGAATACATTAATTGGATGAGCAAAAGGTTTTGCTTGTAAAATAACTTTAATCAACAAAAAAAAGGATAGGATAATTGGATAAGACAATTCAAAGGCCACGGATTGAAACACCAACTGACAGAATTATCAACTCAATAGCAATGGTCGTCATTGTTATATTGTTATCCTTTCATCATTTTCATTATCAAAAACATGTAATACATACGAGTTCATTACAGTATCATTCCATAATTAAATAGAACAACTACAAAAAATGAATTTAACTCAAATAGTTAATTTATGTTTTTTTTTTTTTGGGAAAACCGAATGATTATTTCTATCTTTGAAAAGCCATCATGGAAATTTCTGTGTTTTTCAAGGAAACAAGTTAAAATGTCTGTTGAAACTATATAATATTTTACCATCGGTACCTGAAATTTCTAAAAAGTTAATAAAATAATTTTCTTGTGTTGAATAGTAGATTATCAGCACCTAATATTTCTATAGGACAATTGACTCGTAAAATGTCCTCAAGTAATTGCAACAGAGACAATAAAACTTTGATTGTGATTCCTTTGATAACGGCTTATCTTAACAACGCTTTGTTAAATCATGTAAATAAAATAAATATTTTCTTTTCCTTAATTAACTCTGTACTAATATTGTACAATTTAATATATCATCTGATGGTTCCATTAGATGTAGTTAAATAAATACCAACCCTTAAAATTTAAAATTGAAGGCAATAACGCTTTTATTCTAGCTCTTTCTTTCTTAATTAATTTTTGAAGCCAAAAGGAATACTTACACGTAGCCACACGAGCGAAATAGGGAAATTTCTGTGTGCAATAATCTGTTTTGCCGTCACCTTTTGTGTATTTTGGGCAGGCACATGTGTAGTTTCCTTCTATGTTTATGCATCTGCCATCCTTACACGGTTGTTTCTCACATTCGTCAATATCTGTCCAATAGCAAAACCAAAGAGGAGAATTAAACACTGGTAGCAGCCGATGGTTCTTGACATTAAATTGACGCATAAAAATTAAAATCTCAATTTATCCCTAGTAAGTGAATACCTTTGCATCCATTTTGGTGGTAGGGGTTGCCCACGTAGCCTGGCAAGCAATTGCAGATGTATCCTTCACCATTGGGCGTGTTGTCACATCTGCTTTGATTGCTGAGACACGCTCGGTTAGGGCTTTTCTCTACACCATCCTGGCACATGCCGCTCTCCCTGATAGCCCAGTCTAGTACAATTGGAAACATATGATTATGTCTCTCATAGAATCCAAACCCTTCTAGATCCTGGACAGTGAAGTTGTAGAAGTCTTCCTGCATCAGAGCAGCATAATTGCATGGGTTGAACGACGAGGTATAGCTTCTATTGAGTTGCCACTGCACACTATAGTTCTTGAGCCCTTCTGGGATGGATGTCTGGCAACAGCCTAACCCGTTACACAAACCACCATCACCAGTTGTTCTATTCAGGCTGCCACAGAAGGATACGCAGCCTGACGTGTATGAAGTGTTATCTTGCTGATTCCCAGAAATTATTGCAATGGTGTAGCAGCCAATTGCAGTGAACTTGTTGCGTCTGTGGGAGAAGAGAAATGGTTTCAATGCTCGGATATCAATCCATGGGTTGGTGGAATTCACATTGACTGTGTTGTTATAGCAGTCATAGCCGATTAAATTGTTGACTCGCACTTCAGCAGTAGTTATGTTGATCTCTAACACCTCGATATTTCGACCCAAGATTGGTTTTGGGGGAGTAAAGGAGTCGTTGCACGTAAGATTAAATCCATCCCGGTAACAGCCAGCAAGGGTGCCGAATGGGTAGGGGATGGTTATATTCCCACATTTGTTTGGGCAACTGGGACGTGAAGTGGGAAATTCTGAGGCGGCTACGGTATTTGGTAAGATGATCATTAGGTACTTTATCAGTGCTACATAGAGAAAGAACTGCGCTTTTATCAGAAGAGAGACCATAATCTCTCTCGCTCTCACACACACAATTAAGGGTTGGTAACTGCAGAATATAAAGAGATGAAGCTCTTTTGTCTACAAGGCCATATATATGGTTTCTAACCCGTTGACGTTTAAGATAAATTAATTGCATCACGATATTTGCAAATGCTAAAACGATACAGAAATTTGGAGAAGTTATAATTTTCCAATGAATGTGAAAAAAAACGACAGTAAATTCGTTAAAAGTGCATGCACACAAAATTAACTTTAATCATCAAAATGAAAATTTTGAAATCTTACATATAATAGCAAGTGATATTCAAGAATCATTTATATAATTTATTCACAATAATTTATTGAAGCGAACTCATGTCTTGCACATTTGAGGAGTTACAATTCATGGCTTCATTACAAAATATCTATAATTTATTATTTTGTACAACAAATAGCTAAATACAGATCCATGGAATCAACGTTTTATATTGTGCTTTGGTACCAAGAAACTCCTTGTTGATTTCATAATGAATGCCAAAAAAAAAAAAAATTTATATATATTTATAGAGTATGGCTAATTTGCTTCCGGAAGCATTTCGACGAGGTGCTTATGGGGGCATATCTTAGTATTTGATGTTCAAACAACAAATCCAAACCGTTAGATGTTCAATCTGTATTAAAATGTACTTGGAGACCAAATTTTATATTTTTTGAAATTTTTTTTACTATTTATTAAGCTGGTTTGAAAACCACTGTTTTTATTAAATTTCTGCACCATTGAAAACAGCGGTTTTAAAACCAGCTTAATAAATAGTAAAAAAAATCCAAAAAATGTAAAATTTGTTCTCCAAGTACATTATAATATAGATTGAACATCTAACGGTTTGGATTTGTTGTTTGAACATCAAATACTAAGATATGCTCCCGTGAGCACCTCGTCCAGAAATGCTTCCGGAAGCAAATCAGCCATACTCTATATATATATATATATATATATATATATATATATATTTATATATAGGAAGTGTCTACGGTGCTATGCATAGCATAGAGGCCTCTGTGCTACGGCTCAATTTTTGAGTTTTCAAAATCCTAACGGCCGATCCGAACCGTTCAACATGATCTCCATATGAATATGTACATGCAAACCAAATTTTATATTTTTTAGAATTTTTTTACTATTTATTAAGCCACTTTGAAAAAACAGTAATTTGTACACAACAGTAAAATCTTCTGGACCATTGGATCAGCAATTTTCAAAGTGAGCCGTAGCACGGAGGCCCTCTATGCTACGCGTAGCATATTAGCCAGATTCTATATATATATAACTGTTGCCAACGGTTGTCTTTGTACAATCATAAAATTTTCTACGGTTCAAGCACAAAAGATTAATTTAGCTGATTTCATTGGTAGTCTTCTAAAATATTTTTGAGTTTTAAATAAAATCATACCAAAGTTCAAATTTAGGACGTACGAACATATCATATTTTACCATAAAATGTATTTTATTGTAAATAATTGTAAGAAATGTCAACTGGAATTGTAATTAATTACATCATCCACATATTTTTAATTAAGGAGGTTAGCAGAATTAGTCTTGGAGAATGGATCACTGGCACGTCTTAAAAGTTTGCAGTTGACTAAGCACTGTTGCATTTCACTAAACAGAATTAGTCATGGAGAATGGAGAATGGATCATGCGTACCAATTTTTATGTTATCATCCATTTAGTTTGCATTTGACTAAGCACTATAGCATCAAAACAAGCGATCATTAAATGCCAAGCACAAGGACTTGAAACCAGCTAAACAAATATTACTCAAATGAAATAGATGAATTAATCCTTAATTACTAAAAACATTAAATCGTACTTATAAGGGATTAATAAACTTTACGCTCTCTTCTATATGGATGGATTAATGGTATATATTCATGAGGTATTTTCTTCCAAATGGAGGAAAAAAATAAACTAAAATTTCATTAGATACAATCACACAAAAGTCTAAAATAGATTAACATTTTTTTTAGCTGAACCAATATATATTACTTTATCAAAGTCAGTTTAATGTTCGAAATATGAGAAGATGCATGTTCGAAATATGAGACGTTGCATGTTCGAAATCGGACTAGAGGATCTCTTAAGAATATTTATAGTTGGCAGTCTTGGACTTATTTGTATCTCAAAAACATAAATTGCGGTCTAAATTTACAGTGTTTTCCAATAAGTTTGTCCTATATATATAACTAGAGGAGAATTTGAATATCTCATGCCTTTCATACCTCATTATACCTCCAAAGTGTCATTCTGAACCTATCAACATGATATCCACACTAAAATATACTAGGAAATTAAATTTTATAAGTTTTGAAAATAGTTTACTATTTTTTAAGATAGGTACCAAGTCAGTGTTTCTGTACAATTCAAAATCAGTGATTTTGTACTTATCTTAAAAAATAGTAAAAAAAATTTCAAAAATTATAAAATGACATCCCCAAGCATATTTTAGTATGGTATCATGTTGAGTGGTTCGAAAGGCATGAGGTATTGGAACCCTCCTCATATAACTATTAAGATATTTGGTTTTCCACTTTCCCTTAATTTGCATTCTATTGGTGAAGAAGAAAGACATAATTAAATAGCTTATTTTATTTTTTTCTTGTAAAATTAATTACCTCATTTCATATTGGCCTTCTAAAATAGTTTTCGAGTTTTCAATTACGTCCCTTTTACCAAAGGTCAAATGCAGGACTTAAAGAATATACCATCTTTTTTACTATATTTAGCTCTAATAAATATCAACTAGGAATTGTTATTACATCGTCTATAATATTTTAAGGATGTCAGCAGAATTAGTCCTGTGGAATTAATGCACCTGTTGCGATCGTTATTAATTAACTAGCTATAATAATTAAAGAACTAATTAAAAGTCGTATAATTTTTAGCGATCGCTTATTAATTAACTAGCTATACCTATTATAATAACATTATCCTCACACACACACACACACACACACAAACACAATAGTTAAAATTCTTCCGAATAATTGACCAAGGGGCATATGAGTTCCTGTCCCAAAATTTGTTTCACAACTCTGCAAGGCATTTCAAAATGGGAGCGGCGCTCGTCCGATGGGCATCGGACTCAAATCAGTCTGATTCTCTTTTGGACTGTCTAATTTGCTTCATTATCTATACATGCTACTTCAATATTTGTGCGGGTCAAGCAAGCACAAATTATGAAGCGAAACGGACAGTTCCAAGCAGGCATCGAACCGACACACCCGCTTAGTTTAAAATTAAGACCAAATAATATGTAACAGTTCCATATATGCTGTCTCGAACTGGTATCTCCTGCGGTGGGTCAATTTGAATACTCTTGACATGGAAACCAGCAATAGAAATATTACTCGTATATATGAAATGAATGAGTTGACATGGAAACGAGCAATAATGTTTACGCTCTCTTCTCTATATATAGAAAAATTAGTGACATACCACTAGTACAAAAAAACCCCTTCGACCCTGAACCACTGATTGTTTTAATATGTAACAGTCAGTGTAGAGACTGCGTGGTGAAATCGTAAATAAGAAAAACTTCAACACTAACTGTTTAATTGTAAACAACCATCAGTGAACCAACACTGACTGTTTTCTTAATAAAAGGGTCGGTGTAAAGTATGAGCAACATCAACCCTTCTATTGAAAAACAATCAGTGTTGAGCAGTTCACCAACACTGACTGTTTTTTTAGAGAAGTGTCAGTGTTGCTCATACCCTACACCGACCCTTTTATTAATAAAACCATCAGTGTTGAGCAGTTCACCAACACTGACTGTTTTTTAAGGAAAGCATCAGTGTTGCTCATACCCTACACCGACCCTTTTATTAATAAAATTGTCAGTGTTGATAGTATAGTCTACACCGACTGTTTTTTTCAATTGAACAGTCAGTGTTGCTTATGAAAGTATGTACATAAATAAATAATATGATAATTTAATTTATGTTAAACAAAATAAAAATGAAAATATGGTAATTAGAAACTTAGAATTTTGTAAATTTAAATTGTAGATAGATTTCATGTTAGTCTTGAGAGGAAAGTGAAATTAATTTCACTTGTATATTTAAAAATAAATTGTTAGGGATGTATAACTATTTGAGAATAAAAATTTATGCATTGTGTATATTTTGTAAGATATTTAAATAATAGTCATTGTGTATATTTGAGAATAAATGCAATGCTCTTTAATTTCAACAGTTCGGAAAGTCCAATGGACAACGTATTTCCGTGCGCCTTCATTAACTTACAAAACTAGAGTTTATATATGTTGCATGTTCATGCATGTAGGATACGAGTCACTCAAGCAACATGCATATAGTAGTGTATGATTTCATGAGTCAAATAAATATTATTTACTAATGCATCTAGCATATTGTAGCATTCATTATGGTATAGATTTCATTAATAACAGTTTCAATTCAAAATATTTTACTAAACCAATGTCGAATTTGTTCAATAATCACATAAATTACTAATGATATATTATATTGAAGGCAATAGTTACCATTATGTTAATTTTATTGTCAATTTTATGTGCAATATTTGCGGTCTTTTTATTTACTTTTGTGGTATTACCACTTATTATAACTCTGTTGGTAAGACTTTTTGAATCTTTGTATTAATATTTTTTTAAACACATCAGCATGTTATTAGTTTTTAATAAACTTTTTTTCGAAGTGCTACAACGACTGTTTTTTTATTTCTGAACCGTCAGTGTTATTTTCTTTACTGACTGCTTATTTTTTTATTTTTTAGCCGTCAGTGCTGTTTTTGTTACTGAATGTTAATATACTGGGAACTGTCAGTGTTGGGTATTGCTTTCATTACCTTCAGAAAAATTCATTTCCGCCCACGCTCTTTGATATTGCGCCAATAAATTTCATTCTCCCTCCAAAAATTTCATTTCCCCATCATTTCCCCATCCAAAGTTTTGTTAAGGATGTATAACTATTTGAGAATAAAAATTTATGCATTGTGTATATTTTGTAAGATATTTAATAATTAGTTTATTTGTTTAAATTGAATTTATAGATGGAATAAGTATTTTATCATTGTAATTCATAAAATAGGATTGAAATTATATAAGGTAAGACGTCCGTTGTATAGTGTTTAAAAGTTTGTTAATGATGGAATGGAAAAATATTTATGTGATTAGTGAAATTTAGACAATTAACATCAAATTTTTGACTTTAATTTTAGAAAAATATTTTGTAATGAAAATTATATTAGTAATATTTATGCAATAATTAATGTTATAACATGTTTATTGCTTAATTAAAAAATTTTAACACATTAAATTATATAGCATTACAGGCATGTTGCATATATGACTCACATCTTCTATGCATGAACATGAAACATAAACTCTGTTTTCATGAGTTAATGAAGACGCACGGGAATATGTCGTCGATCCGGGAATATGAAACATAAATTGCGGTCTAAATTTAAAGTGTTTTCCAATAAGTTGATCCTATATATATAACTAGAGGAGGGTTCCAATATCTCATGCCTTTCATACCTCTTCATACTTCATATTTTATAACTTCACTTTCAAAGTTCAAATTGTCATTCTAAACCGCTCAACATGATATACTTGGGAACTAAATTTTATATTTTTTGGAAATAGTTTCCTATTTTTTAAGATAGATACCAAATCAGTGTTTTTGTACCATTCAAATTAATGATTTTCTACTTATCTTAAAAAATAGTAAAAAAAATTTCCAAAAATTATAAAATGACATCCCCAAGCATATTTTAAATATGTATATCATGTTAAGCGGTTCGAATCGACAGTTCCAACTTTGAAAACGAAAATATAAAATATATATGAGGTATGATTAGATATGAAAGGAATGAGGTATTAGAACCCTCCTCATGTAACTATTAATATATTTGGTTTTCCACTTTCCCTTAATTTGCATTCTATTGGTGAAGAAGAAAGACATAATTAATTAGCTTATTTCATTTTTCTTGTAAAATTATTACCTCATTTCATATTAGCCTTCTAAAATAGTTTTCGAGTTTTCAAGATAGAGAGAGAGAGGTTGACAAATATGATTTCTGTAGCACTTTGCCCGAAATGCCATAGGGTCAAATTCTAAATTTTCATATTCGAAACTTCGACCTAAATAGCTCCGTAAATTGGTTATATAATGAATCAGGCAGACTTTTAAAAGACACACAATCTTTTGCCATCACTGATTTTGTGAGATTTTTTTTTATTTATTTGAAAAAACTAGGGAAGTACCCACCGGTTTTGGATTTCTTATGGAAACCAAAAAAAATGTTTGTTTGGTACCAAACAGGTGGACCGTTATAAAGCAACATAAAAAATATAACATTCACAACACATTTCTAATACCTAGAGTATCATAAGACCATAAAGCAATCTCAAATCAAATATAACAAATATTATAGAAACTACAAATATGTAACACCCGGTAAATTTTCATATTATTTTTTTAACTTTATTTTGGATCAATATATAATTTTATAACTTTGAAGGTTTAAATTGTAAAATGACAAACTTAAAAAAAAAATAAGGGATCATCGGAGCATGTAACACGCGGATTGCATGCATTGCCCTCCCTAACCGACCTTTCTAATTCATGAAAATATTTAATCTCTCTCCGATTATATTATAGAAAAAAAAACAAACAGAAACCAAATAAATGAAGAGAAAAAAAAAAGATATTTCGGTATTGATTATCATTTGATTATAGCCCGATTGGAATTCTGACTACATCGCATTGATTCTAAACAGTTATTGTAACTCGAATTGAATTGGATATCTGGATTGATCGCTATCAGGTAACCGGACTTCTCTATAATCTCTGTTTTCGTTTTGTTTGGTTGAATTGGATATTGGATTATGAGGCATATTTTAACGGGATAGCGGGTCTGAGGTTCGAATTTGATTATGAACTGATGAGATTGTGTGTACTGTGAATGTAGGAATTGTCTGTGACAGACATTCCAAATATTGTGTGACTTGTTTTACTGATAACCTAGACCCAGGTGCTATCGTCGTTAAATATGCAGGCATAATTTGATTTGAATTTGTGTGGATTAATCCAGTCTGTTTGAATGGTTGTTTAATTAAGCCAGTTATAGAGAAGCTGCGTCGTTAAATAACTGGTTACTCGGCTTTGTACCTGACTTCGTGTTGTTTCTGTTTCTTTTTGTTGTGACGTAGGTTAACGGGACGAAGGATGGATGCGAGGGTGCCTCTCTTGTCGCCTGCCCCTGCCCAGCGGCGGGGTCGTGACAATTTTGGTATCAGAGCATTCGTTCCTCGGACTGTGTTTGGGTCCATGTTCCATTTGTTATCCGTATCTAATCTAAATTTTGATATATGATTCATGAGTTTGATTTGAAAATTGCTCGAAAGTGATTTGATTCAAGATAATTATCTAATTTGTTTGATCTGTGTCTGATAATTCAATTTGATTCTTGTTTGATCTGTCTCGTTCGATTTGAATATCATTTGTTTGAATTTTGATGACAAAATTCTTTTAAAGGGGGAAATTTGTAACACCCGGTAAATTTTCATATTATTTTTTTAACTTTATTTTGGATCAATATATAATTTTATAACTTTGAAGGTTTAAATTGTAAAATGACAAACTTAAAAAAAAATAAGAGATCAACGTAGCATTTTTTTGGCCACGCGGCTTGCATGCATTGCCCTCCCTAACCGACCTTTCTAATTCATGAAAATATTTAATCTCTCTCCGATTATATTATAGAAAAAATAACAAACAGAAACCAAATAAATGAAGAGAAAAAAAAAGATATTTCGGTATTGATTATCATTTGATTATAGCCCAATTGGAATTCTGACTACGTCGCATTGATTCTGAACAGTTATTGTAACTCGAATTGAATTGGATATCTGGATTGATCGCTATTAGGTAACCGGACTTCTCTATAATCTGTGTTTTTGTTTTGTTTAGTTGAATTGGATATTTGAATTGGATATTGGATTATGAGGCAATTTTAACGGGATAGCGGTCTGAGGTTCGAATTTGATTATGAACTGATAAGATTGTGTATACTGTGCATGTGGGAATTGTCTGTGACAGGCATTCCAAATACTGTGTGACTTGTTTTACTGATAACCTAGACCCAGGTGCTATCGTCGTTAAATATGTAGGCATAATTTGATTTGAAGTTGTGTGGATTAATCCAGTCTGTTTGAATGGTTGTTTAATTAAGCCAGTTATAGAGAAGCTGCGTCGTTAAATAACTGGTTACTCGGCTTTGTAGCTGACTCCGTGTTGTTTCTGTTTCTTTCTGTTGCAACGTAGGTTGACGGGACGAAAGATGGATGCGAGGATGCCTCTCTTGCCGCGTGCCCTAGCCCGGCGGCAGGGTCGTGACAAAATATGTTCCAAATTGCATCTATAAGAGTTAAAGGGTATCAACAGAAGCGGGTCCAGACTCAAGCATTAGATCCTCCCTTGTGCTCCTCCTGTAGTTTCTACTGTAATCTGACCAGACAAATCCTCATCATCAAATTGCAACAAAAGTACTGTAGTCTTAAAGAATGATTCATCACCAATTTTTTATGCACCAAAAGGTAGCCCAAGATATTATCTTTTGCCCAAGATATTATATGAGAGCCACCTCTAAAACAAGGGAGGTATTATTTGACATAAAGTCCAAAGAACAGCTCGTCTAATTTGATTATGTGAGATATTATTTGACATATTTACTTGCACTTGGCAAAGCCTCCGGAGGGAGTTCTATGACAGGAAATTGTGTGTCTCAATTTGAAACTAGCAAAACAAATATTACTCATAATCGTACAAAATGGATGAGTCATCTTTATTAAAATAATTATAACGCAAGTACAAGCTAGGGATTAATTAATAATCTTTACGCTGTCTTCTCTATAGATTGATTAATTGCACAAGTTAATGAGGTATTTCATTCTGACAATGGAGAAGAAAATAAAGTAAAATTTCATTAAAAATAAGAATCACAAAAGTAACTGGCCACTTTTGAGCTGTCCCAGTATTCCTTTACCCAAGGCAGTTACTGAAAGTAATGCTATATTATTTATTAAATAATATTGTAAATATCAACTATGACAAATCAAGTTGCAGAACTTATCTCCGACGTAGACCTCTCTTGCATTTCTCTAAGTGTAACCTCGGTCAGGGACTAACTGGTGTACTATGACAACTACACATGTCGCACCAACCTGTAGGTATACAAAATTGGCCCCATTGTCAACGGAATTCCGAGATCCCAAAATAATTTTCCAGTTTCATCTCTCCAGGCCTAAAGATGTTGAAAAGTTGACGCAGTCAATTAGTATTCGGATGTCCATATATTCTAAAATAGAGAATTAGATATACAAATATAAATATGTTTCAGATGCGTACATATACAACAATCACGTCAAAATCCTTAGTATTTTGATGTATTCAAATTAATTGCACGGGTCAATTAAATATGGAAATAGTACTGATCTTTATCTTTAATTAATTAAGTACAAACTATTCGGATTGAATAAAAATAATACACACTCTGCTATAAAATTGGATATGGCACCACGTTTATCATCTTTTCATACATAACCTTCTAAAAGTATCCATCGCTTGTTAGTGGTAGCTATCATAACTTCATCCTCTCTCTCTCTCTCTCTCTCACACACACACACACACACCCACATAAAATTTTAAAATTCTTCTGAATAATTGACCTAGGGGCAGATTATCTGTTGAGTAGAGACACTATATTGAAACTAATTTTATTACTCACTCTAAACTATTCTTACTACTATACTTCTACTACTCAATATTTCCTACACCTCCAATCTACTATGACTCTTAGCTAGAAGAGGAATTGCTTGATTTGCTTGATACAAAATGTAGACTAAGAATTTCTATTTATAGCTACTATATGTCGGTGATTGAGTATTCTAGATAATGCATGATTTTCCCAATACCGACTTTGCTTATGTCGGTTGTATATTAACTCTAAAAAATACCACAGTACACTAGTAACTTCTAGTAAGTCTATAATATGTCGGTTAGTCATTTTCTTAACAATTCAAAACTAGAATTTGGGCCTTGGGCTTCTGACGGTGCTGATATAATTCAACACTCCCCCTCAACACCGACTTCTTTTATATCACTGATCGACTGATCATTCCAAGTTGTGCACGCATCTCTTCGAACTTCTTTATATTGAGACCCTTTGTGAAGATGTCTGGAACTTGCTCTTCTGTTGGTGTCAGCTCCATGTGAATCTCACCTTGAAGGACTTTCTCTCGTATAAAGTAGTAGTGTACTTCTATATATTTGGTTCTTGCATGGAACACCGGATTCTCTGCTAGGCATCGTCTCTCTCTCCACTGATTTTGAGGGATATTATTCTGAAAAAGTATCATCCATTTTGAAGGAGAGAAGTAAAGAAAACGCTGAAGATCTCCATCATCAAATCTGAGGAAAACTATTAAAGATCAGTACTAACGCTTCCACCTAAATATGTCTTCAATTCCTAACTGTAAGATTTAAATTCCTTTGCTATTTTATTTTGGATTTACGGATTCTGGATTACGTGTTCAAATTGTAAAAACACGTTATATTTTATTATGTCTATCATTTGGTATCAGAGCAATTGTAAATTCATATAAGATGCAATAATTTTTTTTCAATGGTTCGTATTAAAGATATACAGATTCAATTAATTTTATGTATAAATATTTTTTTATAATTTTTTGACGAAAATTTTAAAGGAAAATCCTTATTCTCTAATATGTATGCACATATATGTTGATCAATGTATTTTATTGGAGTTGAAATGTTGGAGACCTTTAACCAAGAGGCATCATGTCATGGATCACATGGGCACTCTCTTTTTGATATGTTGGATCTAATACAACTAGTTAGTATGAAATTTCGGTCCAAATTAGATCATAACCAAGAATTTTGGCAACATGAGCCCAACTTTTTACGAAGTGGTAAGGACATAACTTTTATACAAACATTGTATTGGATCTTGAGGAGTATATGTCATTATGGATCACATGGGATTGCATGTGTACAAAAGGCAATGTCTATATATGTTGCTCGAATTGTAATATGTTAATATTCTCTATGGTTTTATATGAATTCATATATAATAATCGGCCCAACGGAAGTTTATTGTATATTTTTTTTATATAAATAATTTAAACCATATAACGTTATTTTTTTTATATTTGCGAGTGTCTTGCATCTACCTTTTCTTGTTACTAACTAATACCAAATTATAATTGTAGTATTGAACAAAGCAGCAGTGTTACACCAAGGAGCAGATCGACGATGTTAGATGTATGTGGGCAAGGTGGATTCAATTAGAATTTTGTAATGCTAAATATGGATTTGTATAATTTTGTAATGCTAAATATGGATTTGTATAATTTTGTATAAGTTAGTGTACATGAATTTTAAATTGCTATCTGAAAAATTTAAATACTGGCTAGCAAAACTGGAAGCTAGCCAAAAAAAAAAAGCAAAAAAAAATATATATGCAATCCTACACGGATATTTAACTAAACTCCGTGTAGGAAGAGTAATCCATAAAATAATCCGTGAAGAATAAATTCCTACACGGATTATTTGATAAATGTCCGTGTAGGATTGTTTCCTACACGGATATTTATCAAATAATCCGTGTAGAAATATATTCGTACACGGATTATTGTCAACGTTTTATATAGTGCTTTGTGGCACTGGTAGTTGGCAACAAGAAACTCCTTGTTGATTTCTTAATGAAATAAGTGGGTACCGTACGTTACCACTTTTGTGCAAAAAAATATTCTTTTGGTCCATTGCAATGTGCTCATCCAAAAAGCTGTAGGAAATGGCGGGTTATTGTTGAAACGATTTTTCATCACAGTTAATAATACGCACACATACACACAGATCGAGTACACTGTTACTATTTTTTATAGAGGGCAAAATCCATTAATATAATAGATTCCAGTCAATACAGTAGCAACAATATTTTTCTATCTAAACAAATAGTAATATATAATAATAAGGTAAGTGTAAAATTTGCCCTCCATAATGATTTTGTATGTTGATATGTTGTTTCAATTTCGGATATGAAAATCTGGAGCCAATGAAATGACATTTCTTATGCTGTGCACAGTGGGCGACTAAAACTCGGAGTCAAAGGTGCTCAACACAGACAATGTGTCCCACAAAGAAAAGAGAAAAAGAGTTTCTAGACTAAATGCTGTCAAAATTATTTTTCTTGAACACAAAGGTGATTAATAATAAAAAAAAGGAATAGGGCAAACATATTTAAGAATAAACTATTATACTGTTAAATAGACCAAAAAATGTGTTTTCTGTCAATAAAGTTGGCAACAGGCTAAAGACTGTACAAGAATTTGATTAACCGTTACCAACGGTTGTCTTTGTACACGACCGGGCATAATCGCTATACTGGTGCATCCTTATCTAACATAACCGTTGCCAACGGTTCAAGCACTCAATGATTAAATTACCTGATTTCAATGTAGTCTTCTAAATAATTTAGGAGTTTTAAATAACCACAAAATGTTTTTTTTATTACAAATAATTGTAAGAAATGTCAAGTGGAACTGTAATTACATCATCTATATATTTTTAATTAAGGAGGTCAGCAGAATTAGTGATGGAGAATGAATCATGCACACACTCTTAAAAGTCATATAACCGGTTGCCATCAATTCTGATTTTATATATCATATATTAATTTTGCATTTGACTCAATCCTTAGTTACTAAAACCATTAAAACGTACTTATAAGGGTTAATAATCTTTACACTCTCTTCTATATGAGATATATTTTCTTCTAAATGGAGGAAAGGAAATAAACTAAATTTTCATTAGATAATATACATTAACCTCTTCTAAAATAGATTAACCTCTTTTCAGCCGGCCCAATATATATCCCATTATCTAAGTCAGTCCAATGGCCGAGGTATTGTTCTTCGTATGAGAAGTTACATGTTCAAAATTGGACAAGAGGATCTCTTAAAAATATTTATACTTAGAAGTCTTGAACTTATTTGTATCTCGAATTAAATATATATTGCGGTCTAGGTTTACATTGTATAACTATTGAGATACGGTTTTGAAATAATATTATCTCGTATTTGCGGTTGTTGCTAATTGCACATAGGTTATAAACTTATAATATATTGATGAGTTAAAAACTTAAGAACAAAGTTTTCAAATTTAATTATCAAAATAAACTTATTAGATTATTTTTTCTTGTAAAATTAATTACCCCATTTCATATTAGTCTTCGAATAAAAATAATTTTCGTGTTTTCAATCATGCTCTACCTAAGGTCAAATGCAGGATAAGAATATACCATCCTTGTCCAAAAATGCAAACATCTTTGTTCTTTAATTGGAAATTTGTATTACGTCGTCTCTAATATTTTAAGGATGTCAGAAGAATTAGTGGTGGGGATTGCACATGGCAGACTATTAATTTAAGTAAAGAACTAAAAGTCATCCAATCGGTTGCCATCGCTTAATTATTAGTTAACTATAGTGGTACCTATCATAGCATCATCCTCTCTCTCTCTCTCTCTCTCACACACACACACACAAAATTAAAATTCTTCCGAATAATTGACCAAGGGGCATATTG
Source organism: Carex parvula (assembly GCA_025461045.1). Lineage (NCBI taxonomy): Eukaryota > Viridiplantae > Streptophyta > Magnoliopsida > Poales > Cyperaceae > Carex > Carex parvula. The sequence goes on from JAJGRW010003121.1 coordinate 188,606, forward strand.
ACTTCAATTAATTACCAAGGGGTAAATGAATTCCTGTCACAAAATTTGTTCCACTAATCTGCTTTAGCTTCAACTTAAGAGAGTTCCAATGGCCGCAATTCAAGGTTTTATTACAAAAAGTCAATAAACGATCGATCCAATTTGTTAGGAAGTTAACAGATTTGACTTTACTATTTCAATTGGGTTTAATTAAGGTCCTTTTTAAAACCCGCTGGGTAAAAGTTTGGTTATGGACTAACTAATTATAATAACTAGATGTTAGTTCATCTATGTAGGCCTTTATTGGGCTATCCGACTATAGATCCAATTCACAGCCCATCAATAATGCCACTGTAGAGAGTAACAAACATAAATTATGGCCTTTTGGAATGACCTGATACTTACAAAAGCCCAATTTCTTTCCTCAGCATCTCTTTGCATTCCGCTTCTATTTCTTATTTTTAGGATTTTCATATGATGTTACTTGATAGTGCATTCATCTTTCTTGAAAGGAACAGTGTGAAAGAGTCACAAAAAAATAATTAGTTGAAGGAACCAACCCCTCATCATCTTTATTTTTGTATATGCCTCAACCCCTTAATAATTCTATATTAAACTAAAAAGGAAATATTACTAATTAAGGTCCTCTGAACTAGATCTAAATCTTCAGCAAATAAAGGACTATGCGGTGTCAGAAGGAGATCACAACTCAGAAAGAACCTTTATCATAGCAGCTTGTGGCCGATACAATGTTTTGTGTGGAAAGGATTTATGAAGGGCGAGACCTGAACCTTCAGTTAAGTCGACGAACTCATTTTAGGTTTTTTCCCTGTCAAAACATTAAATCAATTAATGTTCCTAATATGAACCTGACTTGTTGCATGGCGAGGCCATCTCCCGGGCATCTTCTCCTGCCCATACTAAATGGTATATCATACACTTACCCTCGGCTTTGCCTTTTTCAAATCTCTCCGGCTTAAATTTCGTAGGTTTCTCCCATATGTCAGGATCTCTGTGGATACTACATGCATTCACTAAACCATCGTTTTCAAAGGGATGTTGTAGCCTCCAATTATGACATCTTTTTGTGATTCATGAGGCATGAGAAGAGGTCCACCATCGTGACTTTTTAGATCACAACTAATAAACCCGCGACACGACTTGAACTTGAATTATTATTTTAAAATACTAATATTGTTATCAGAAAAATATGCTAAACTAAGAAATAATAAACTGTAAAATCATTTGAGAAATTTTAGAGTAAAGATGAGTTGGTTAGTTCCAATGGCGTCATTTTTTTTCTTTTGGCAGAGACTTGTGTTTGATATGGTGTCCCGCCGGGACGCCATATTAAATTATTGCCTTCCCACTTTTTAAAAATAATATTGAACTTTTCTTATTTTAATTATTTAATTTTTTTAGTTATCATGAATAAAAATTTCGGCCTCTGGATCCTTTCTCTGCAATTTAAGCAAATGAGCTATCATTGTTTTCATTGCATACTAATTATTGCTTGCTTGCTACGGCGTGACGCAAAGTAGTTTTTCGTCTGTCGTCCATTGCATTAAGGTCCTGCACCTGGTCAATCAAGAACTCAACTGTGTCGAACGAATTATATTTGATAGCTAAATAATGTATATAGTTTCTCTACAATTTGTCAGCCTATGCACTGCTTCCCCACATGCTTCTACTAACTCTTTGACGATTACCGTCCATCAATTTTTAACAGAAAAATGAAGTGGTAATAACCCTTCCTGTTTCTCACTTAATAAACAAAGGTCCAAGCCGGCCTGCTTTGAAAAATGTGCATTGAGTTACAGGCATACTTTGTAAACCGTATGATCTTAAAGGCTTTCTGACAACAAAATGCTTATAAGGTAAATGTATATACTATTACTAGAGGTGTTTTCATATATTTTTAATTAGAATAATTTGATTCATCCCTGCACTCCAGTTCCCCCCTCTGTCCTCGCAGCTACAGTAGAGGAAGGTTGTACTATAGTCCCCACTAATTATATAGTCCCCTTTCCAGTCTCTACACTTGACCCGCGTCAACCTTCTTAGGTATAAATACTTGAAAAATAACAGATTAATACTTGCAAAGTAAGATATTAATACTTGCATGTGTAACTTGATATGATGATTCCCTTTTTCTAGTTTCCCAATGGCCCCCACGTCAACCTCCCTCTGATGAGGTACTGAGGACCCTGTATCCCCGCATCAACCTTCCTATAACAAAAATAGTTTACCTCATAGGTATAAATACTTCAGTGCATAGTTATCAATACTTGCAAAATAAGATATTAATATTTGCAAAACAAGATATTAATATTTTGATGTGCAACTTAATATGATCAAATGCTTGAATATTAAACTTTGTACAATGTATATACATATAAATACTTCAGAGCATAGATATAAATACTTTCAATACTTGATATTAATACTTTCAGACATCATCCGGTGTCATATGTAAAAAAATATTAAGTATTGCGGTTCCCCCATATAGTTATGGCAATAGTGATACATTTAGAAATGTGTATGGTCCCCCCTTGTCCCCTCCATTTAGTTTGAGTGGTCCCCACAGGTATTTATGGTGCGGGGACAGTTTGGGAGATTTGGTTGGGGAGACAATTATTTACATTAAAAATTGTGGGAGATTTAGGTATAAATACTTTCATGCATAGGTATATATATTTTCGTTCATAGGTATTTATACTTTAGAAATTGTGCGGGAACAATACGGATTATCTAAGAAAATTGTGCAGGCACGGTGCCCCCAGGTTAGTTATGGAAGTGATGTATGGAGACCGTTATCAGCTTCCAAAATTAATCAGAAACAAGAAATATCATGCTGACATGACCGTGGATGGTAGCCAAATATGCATAGGTGACAAGCCCTGGCCGTTAAGCTCCTCCGCAAGCTCGGGTTTGTGATGGATAACCTCACGAACAAAATAAGCATTTCCAACCATTTCTGCAATATGTAGGGGATTATCTCTCACTGATGATCTCACAATCACTTTCTCTAGCAAATGTTTATTTTGATTCAGTAGCATTTTTTAATAAATTCACATGATCTCCAGAATGAGAGAGCACTTATAGTCTTTTAAAGTACGTATCCATATATAGTCAGTCTCTTCACTTGGTTGATCTTTACATACATAACACTAGTACCTCAAGTAAAGTCTATGCCTTTAATATAGTAAGGCAAGGGTGCTATGGATAGCATAAGGCTTAGTAAATTGGTTATAAAATTAACTTGTAGAATGCCAATGTTTACTATTTTTGGAATTTTTTGCTATTTTTATGATTTATGAAAAATGGCAAAAAATGGCTTAATAATAAAAGAAAATTATCAATATTTTAGACCATTTTTTGCCATCTTTCATAAATCATAAAAAATAGTAAAAAAATTCCAAAAATAGTAAAAATTGGTATTATACAAGTTAATTATATAACTAATTTACTGAGCTACTTAGATCGAAGTTTCAACTTTATACGATAGATTTTTGAGACCGTAACACGGAAAACCTTATGCTATCCATAGCACCTAAGCCTTACTCATATAGTTTGTGCCGAATGTTGACCCAGCACCAACTATTGTTGAGTCAATGGATATGTAATTTACAAAGGACAAGAAAGAGAAACTGTGTGTTCATCCTTACTGTTACTTCACTGTCCATTCAATTATTTATAAACATAACTATAAACATGTATGTTAAATAGAAATACATAATGAGGAGGGTTCAAATGCCTCCATTTTTAAAAACTTTAATAACTCAAATTTAAAACTTAAAAGTCAAAATAAAACCGTTGGATATGATCTACATCATTTTATCTTTGTGCTCATAAAAAATTATCACATTTCGATTTTGTTTTTGTGTGAATCAATAAGTTGAAAAATCAACGTCTAGAAATTATCCACATTAGTACGATTTTTACAAGCTCTTGCTGACAACCGAAACAAAATTGAAATGTCATAATTTTTTACACGTGTATAGATAAAATGATGTAGATCATATCCAACGGTTTTATTTTGACTTTTAAGTTTTAAATTTTGAGTTATTAAAGTTTTTAAAAATGAAGGCATGGTGGAGGCATGAAAAATGTAGGCATTTGAACCCTCCTCATACATAATAGTTAATAATAAGTATCATTCATGGTGTACGTACCGGTATTGAAACTTCTATCAATATATGGTGGGTTTTATTGAAAGAGGGGCAAGTAATTTATTGTGATGGGTGTGATGTTGAAACATTGACACTTGTCACTAGATGTATAGTTTTTTTTTTTTTTATTATTATTACCGATACTACCTACCTATGATAAAAATCTGAATATCTGATACTATATATAGTGTATAGTTGAGTGTATAGCTGAGGAGAAAAAATAACCTTGCAATTCATCTCTTTACCTGAGATGAAAATCTGAGATAAAAAAAAGTTAATTTCCAATATATTTTTCTTACATGTAAACATGTCCCAGCAATATAAACTTTACAAAAAATAAGGGCTACAAATTATTTGGCACAGTACACTTAATAAACAACATAAGTAACTACTGATTTGCAGAACGCAATAAAAAAATAGGTATAGAATTTTACATCTTCACACAAAACCAATCAAAAACAATAAGGTACAGAATTATGCATCTTGATACAAAACCAAATTGAAGCAGGCTTAACTAATCCACCTCACCTCGGTATTTCAAACACATCACTATATTGGGTACTACTAAAACCAGATGCATCTGATATAGTGGGAAATTTTCTTTCACCGAGCAAGGTCTCCATCTCATCTTCATCAATTTGTGGGCCAGGGAAGCTGTTATGGAATGTCACCAACTTATCTAACGCCTTCACAATTTGCTCCATTGTCGGCCTATCTTCTCCTTTTGGGCTCACACACTGCAGAGAGATCTCACAAATTTCTTCAAGAACCTTCATAACATTCTCATCGTTAGTTACTATATCCACATCCACCATCTCACGATGCTCATTTTTCCTTGCTTTTGAAAAAAAGGTTGTAGCCAAGGGCTGGTTTTCCCCTTTTTCATCTATATAAATTGCCTCCTTCCTTGTCAGGAGCTCCAACATTACTACCCCAAAGCTATATACATCACTTTTCTTTGTTATTATCTTCGTGTACAAGCACTCAGGGTCTAGATAGCCATGTGAAAAATGGACAAGCTCAACAATTTCGTTTACCTGCACGGCACTTGAAGCTCCAAAATCAGACACCTTCACAGTGTAGTTTGCATCTAGTAGTATATTAGCGGACTTAACATCGCTATGAATGATAGAGGGGGAGATAGATGAGTGCAGATGATCTAGGGCTACTGCCGAATCCATAGCAATTTTTAGCCGACTACCCAAGGAAATTGACCTTCTATTGCTCTTTCCATGAAGAAAATAAAAAAGTGTACCGTTTGGTACATACTCGTAGACCAACATTGGAATTTTCACCTCTAAGCAACAGCCCAATAATCTAACTATGTTCTTGTGGTTTATTTGTGAAAGAAGAATGATTTCATTCACAAATTCTGCTCTTTGGGTTTCTTCAACTTCCTTTGCTTTCTTTATGGCCACAACCTGGTTATTTTCTAATAATCCCTGGTACACATTACCTTGGCCTCCTGTGCCTAATACAAGATCATCGCTGTAATTATTAGTCGCATTTGCTATTTGCTTTTTACTGAACACGCGGAGGTGCTTATCCATCATTAGATAGTAACTGTTATACTCTTCTTTTTCCTTCATGTGCCCTTTGTGTTGTCGGTACCATACTAGAAGGAGACATACGCCCAGTAATAGAGCAATACCAAGTATACAAGCTGCAATCATGCATGAAAAATATGAATACATTAATTGGGTAAGTAAAAGGTTTTCCTAGGTAAATAACTTTAATCAACAAAAAATAAGATAGGATAATTGCGTAAGACAATTCAAAGGTCACCGATTGAAACAACAGCTGACAGAATTATCACGGATTGAAACGGTAGTTCTCTATGTTGTTATCCTTTCATTTTCATTATCAAAAACAATTTATCACGGATTGAAACGGTAGTTCTCTATGTTGTTACGGATTGAAACAACAGCTGACAGAATTATCACGGATTGAAACGGAGTGAAATATTTATTATTGTTATATATTATTGTTAATATTTAATTTTTTATAATATCATTTTTTATATTACTATTATTAATTCAAGAGTGAGCCTATGGTGCTATGCATAGCACGGATGGCTAGTGTACTACGGCTCAATATGGTACTTTTTAAAATCCTAATGGTCGATCCAACCGTTCAATGTGATAACCATATGAATATGTATTTGCAAACTAAATTTTATATTTTTTCGAATTTTTTTACTTTTTTTTAGATAGGTAGAATTTTGATGGTCCAGAATTTCAGAAAACACTGATTTTTCTATCTATCTAAAAAAATAGTAAAAAAATTTGAAAAAATATAAAATTTAGTTTGCAAGTACATATTCATATGATTATCACATTGAACGGTGGATCGATCGTTAGATTTTTAAAAAGTACCATATTGAGCCGTAGTACACTAGCCATCCGTGCTATGCATAGCACCATAGGCTCACTCTTAATTCAATAACAATGGTCGCCATTGTTATGTTGTTATCCTTTCATCATTTTCTTTTTTTTTTAGGGTAAGATGGCAACTTCCTTTCATCATTTTCATTATCCAAAACAGGTGATTCAATAATACGACTTCATTACACTATCATTCCATAATTAAATAGAACAACTACAAAAATAATGATTGCACTCAAATAGTTAATTTATGTTTTTCATTTTTTTTTGGGGAAAATAATGATTTCTATATTTGAAAAGCCATCATGGAAATTTATGTGTTTTTCAAGGAAACAATTTAAAATGTCTCTTGTGGTGAAATAACTCAAAAGTTACTGAAATAATTTTCTTGTGGTGAATATATTTATAGTAGACTACCAGCACGTAATATTTCCATAGGACAATGACTCGTAAAATCTCCTCAAGTAATTGCAAGAAAGACAATAAAACTTGGATTATGATTCCTTAATAACGGATTATCTTAACTACCTCACCAACGTTAGCTTTGTCAAACATGTAAAAAAACATAAAAGATAGAAAAAATATCTATTTTCTAAATTAACTCTATTAATTTTTTACAATTTAAAATATCATCTGATGGTTCCATTAGATGTTGTTAAATAAATACCAACCCTTAAAATTTAAAATTGAAAGGCAATAATGCTTTTATTCTAGAAAAATTTCCAGTGTGCCCATCCAAAAATAGCCAATTTCCCCATTAATACATCATAATATCCAATATCCCCATATGTATTTAACTTTGTTTCTTCTATCCCCTTTCATTATTTTTATATATTATATAATTATTTTTAAATTGTATTGACTGATATACCCTTTCATAAAAATGGAGGTGTCCATTAAATTTCTTAAGTGATTGAATAAGAACAAAAATTAGTTAATGATTTGATTAAATCATCTTATGATCTGGTTGTTAGTTTGTACATATCCAAAAAAGATACAAGGATAAAAGATTAAAATTGATGGATGGATGTGAGAGGGAGAGGAGGGAATAACTGGGGTAATTTATTAATTGAATAATCAACAATTAATTTTCTATTTCATACTTAGAGGCATGGACGGAAGGAATTGGGGACGATCTGGAGCTACTTTTGGTGGGATAAGGAAGCAAATGGAGGAAAAGAAATTGTGATTTGAGATTTGGAGGAAATGGAAATTGGGGACGATCATGGAGTTAGAATTCAATCGAGCAATTTGGATAGCAGCAGATCAGCCGCAAGAGAAGAAGGCGGCCAGCAACTTCAGATAAGAGGTTGGTGAAATTAATTCGTTAATTCATCTCCTTGATAAGTATGTGGGACCCATTGAAAACCGAAATTTTAGATAAGAGGTAGGTCAGGACTCCGGCGAACTGCAATTAACAGCAGAGGCAGGGAGGAGAGACAACAGTTTTGTAGGGCAATGTTATTTACTGTTTAATTGGAGGTTCTATTATCGTCTTAATTTCCTTGTTTTTGTTGTACATAATCATAATTATTTTAACCACATTTAGAAATATAATGGAAAGGGGATAAAATAAATGAAAGGGGATAGAAGAAAGAAAGTTAAATTTATATGGGGATAGGATTGTTGGCGTGTGCTGAACTTGGCAACAAATAATTTGCTAAAGAAATCTTGTGCTTTAGGGAAAGTTATTTTATTTGTATTTGTTTCTGTTTCTTGTGTAAGAGAGTAGGAAAGTTCTTTTTATTTATTGCTTGCTGTTTTTGATTCAAGGCAGCAGCATATATTGTTAGGTCTCTTCTTCTTCTAGAGATCATCAGAAAAATATTTTCTATTGTAAAAGAGATTGTTACCAATGAAATAAAACTAGGGTGGGAAGGGAGTTTCACGGGAGTTGTGTGTTCTTTATTCTTTTCTAACTTTGTGACATGGTATCAGAGCACACCTGGGGTGTTTATTGATTTCTGAGAAGTATACTAGTGGTTCAACTAAATCTCCGTCATGTCTGGATCCGACAAAGACAAGGCAGAGTCAGGGGAGTTGAGTGGAACTGATGCACTCTTGGAGAGACTCGCACAACTCATCCTAACCAAGAATCAGATGGCAGCACCAGCACCAGCACCTCACTTTGAAGGAGCTGCTGCACCGATCACAGTGAAACTCGATGGAACTAATTTCGGGTTGTGGTCACAGGTGGTAGAAATGTTTGTGCTCAGCAAGGACAAGTTGGGGCATTTGCATGGGGAACTATCACAACCATCTGCAGACGATCCGGCCTATCACAAATGGAAGATCGATGACTCTATCGTGAAAGGTTGGATCATAAATTCACTTACACCAAATTTAATTGGAAATTTTATTCGTTTTCCAACAGCAAGAGACGTGTGGGATGCAATTGCTACCACATTCTTTGATGGCAGCGATACATCACAAGTTTATGACTTGAAAAAGAAGGTCTCCCGGCTGAAACATTCGGGTGGGCAAGTCGAAGATTACTACAATTCCTTGCAAGCTTTGTGGCGGGAGATCGATTTTCGACGACCTAATCCAATGAAGTGCCAGGAGGACATCGAAAAGTACAACCAAGTGGTGCAAGAAGACCGCGTCTACACCTTTCTTGATGGTCTTGACGACAGACTTGATGGAGTGCGGGCTGATGTACTTCAAATGAACCCCTTGCCAACTGTAGAGCAAGCATACGCTCGAGTTCGGCGAGAAGATGTAAGGCAGTCTGTGATGTTGGGGAAGAGTCAAGGTGTGTCAGATTCGATGGCAATGGTCTCAAAGGGTTTTGCACCATACGAGGTAAATAATTCCAGCACCAAGTTCAGTTTGAATTCAACCCGGAACCAGTCCCAATCTGCCACTGGTGCGGGTTGTACTCATTGTGGAAACCCCAAGCATACAAAAGAGACATGTTTCAAGCTTCATGGTTATCCTGAGTGGTGGAAGGAGCTAAAGAAGAAAAGGCAAGAATCTGGAAAAGCAAGGGCTGCTGTGGTTGTTTCTGAAAATTATTCGGTATTTCCATCGGGTGAGTCAGAGGTGAAAAACGAACCAGCAGGTATGGCAAATTTATCACATAATTTTTATAAGCAAAAGCCAAGTACATGGGTAATAGACTCAGGGGCCACAGATCATATGACTTTTTCCAAGAAGGATTTAGTGGGAAAGGGAAAACCTAGAAGGGATACAATTCTTAATGCAAATGGGGAGATGTGTGCAGTTACAGATGCAGGAAATGTGCAGGTCTCTCCCTCTCTAATGTTGTCTAATACACTTGTGGTTCCCTCTCTCTCTACTAGACTAATTTCAGTGGGACAATTAGCGGAAGATTTAAACTGTGTAGTAATCATGTACCCACATTTTTGTATTTTTCAGGATATTCTAACGAAGGAGATAATTGGGCGTGGTACTAAAAGGGGAAGGCTGTATCACTTGGATGATTGGAAAGATGGAAGCGTAAATTTGACTAAAAGTATATCTACAAGCCGTGAGGAAAAGATCTGGAAATGGCATAGAAGGTTGGGACACCCATCGTTTGGGTACATGCGAAAACTTATGCCAAATTTTTTTTCGGGTTTAGATTTATCTGTATTTGAATGTGAGACATGTGTTAAAGCAAAAAGTCATCGGGTGCCATACTCTATTAGTACTAGTCGGAGTAACTCTTGTTTTGATTTAGTTCACTCAGACGTTTGGGGACCATCCCCAGTAAACTCAATTCTTGGAAATAAATGGTTTGTTTTATTTATTGATGATTGTACTCGAATGACTTGGGGGTATTTGCTGAAAACAAAGGATGAGGTGACAAATATCTTTAAGGGGTTTTATAACATGGTAGAAAATCAATTTGGCAAAGGAATTAAATATTTTAGAAGCGATAATGGAGGGGAATTTATTAATAAAAACTTAAAAGAGTTTTTCACCTGTAAAGGGATTATTCATGAGACTTCATGTGCGGGAACTCCACAACAAAATGGGGTGGTAGAAAGGAAAAATAGACATGTACTTGAGGTTGCTAGATCATTGTTATTTGAGTATAATATGCCACAGGTTTATTGGGATTGTGCCATAACAACTGCTATTTATCTAATCAATAGAATGCCTTCCAAGATAATTGACTTTAAAACCCCCCTCAAAGCGCTGTCCACTTTTGTGAATATTCCTTCAATCCTTAACCTTTCTCCCAAGATTTTTGGATGCGTCGCGTATGTTCATATACCAAAGAATCAAAGGACCAAAATTGAACCATGCGCCATGAGGTGTGTGTTTGTAGGATATGGGTTCCACCAGAAAGGATATAGATGCTACAATCCGATGACTAAAAGGATGTTCGTAACCATGGATGTAACCTTTGTCGAAACTGAAAAATATTTTTCAGAAACTCGAAGTCCTTCTCAGGGGGAGATTACAGTGGAGAAGGAACCGTGGTTTGAGGTGGCACAATTTGAGAATCCGAACTCAGTTTGGACAGAATGTAGGAGGACTGACACAGCAAGTCCAGCTCGGGCTGGTGGGAATGATGGAGATAAGGAAGGTACAGAGTCAGCTCGGGTTGATTCAGACAGAGAAGACTTAAGCTCATCTCGAGATGGAGGTAGGGAAATTGAGAGTCCTACTCGGGTCAGCAACCTTGAGCCTTCATCTGAACCAGAGTTGACAATATGGATAGATCTAAATGAAGAGAACCGAGACATAGTGATACAGCAAGAAGAGGTACCACAAGACCCAATTTCTCCTGAAGAATATCCTGAGGTAAGTTCTCTAGACTCTAACTTTACTTTGCCTCAAAGGGAAAATAGGGGTAGGCCACCAAGAAGGTATGTTCCGGAGGATGGAACAAGTAATGAAGTACAATACCCAATTGCAAAATATGTGACAACTGAACAATTACCAGAAAGAATCAAGAACTTCACAAATAAATGTTATCCATAGAAATTCCAAAAGATGTAAATGAGGCCCGAAAAGATCGAAAATGGGTAGAAGCTATGGAATTAGAGATGGAAGCTTTGAAAAAGAATGAAACATGGAAGATAGTAGAACTTAAAGAAGGGAAAAAAACTGTTGGGTGTAAGTGGGTGTTTTCTGTGAAATATGGTGCTGATGGTAGTGTAGAGAGATATAAAGCGAGACTAGTTGCAAAAGGGTACACTCAGACGTATGGCATTGATTTCCAAGAAACTTTTTCCCCAGTAGCAAAACTAAATACTGTTCGAGTTTTACTCTCTTTTGCAGCTAATCTAGACTGGCCTCTTCATCAATTTGATGTAAAGAACGCGTTCCTACATGGAGACCTTGAAGAAGAAATCTACATGGATCTTCCCCCCGGATATGAAGGCTTGGGAAACCAAGGATCTGTGTGTAAACTGGAGAAAGCACTTTATGGTTTAAAGCAATCTCCAAGAGCCTGGTTTGGAAGGTTTAGAAATGCCATGGTGAAATATGGGTTTATGCAAAGTGACTCGGATCACACTCTGTTCTTCAAAAGGAACCAAGGGAAACTAACTGTTTTGATTATTTATGTAGATGATATGATCATTACAGGAGATGACCGAGAGGAGATACAGAAACTTGAAGACCGACTCTCAAAGGAGTTTGAGATGAAGAATCTAGGAGGCTTGAAATACTTTCTTGGAATTGAAGTGGTCCGATCCAAGCAAGGTATAGTCTTGTCTCAAAGAAAATACATTCTTGATCTGTTAGCTGAGACTGGAATGATTGAGTGCAAACCGGTTGATACACCAGTAAGTCAAAACCAGAAATTGGGAGAGTTACCAGATGGAGTTCCCACGAATAAAGAAAGGTACCAAAGACTAGTAGGAAAATTGATCTATTTATCCCACACTAGACCTGATATAGCATATGCTGTGAGTGTTGTGAGTCAGTTCATGCACTCTCCAAATCTAGAGGCAGTTATGCGTATAATTAGATACTTGAAAGGAACACCTGGAAAAGGGATACGATTCCGGAAAAACGAACATCTGAGGATTGCAGGATATACAGATGCTGACTGGGCAGGCAGCCTAAGTGACCGAAGATCTACCTCTGGGTACTTTACCTTTTTAGGAGGAAACTTAGTTACATGGAGGAGCAAGAAGCAAAATGTGGTGGCCCTTTCGAGTGCAGAAGCCGAGTTTCGAGGAATCTCAAAAGGAATATGTGAACTTTTGTGGTTAAAGAAGTTGGCGAGTGAATTTGGGTTTGAACCAGATGAGGCAATGGAACTATTCTCGGACAACAAAGCAGCACTGGACTTGTCCCTAACCCTGTCCAACATGATAGAACTAAGCATGTTGAAGTAGATCGCCACTTCATAAAGAGATCGACTAAAGATACTAAAACTTTTGTTTGTTAAATATGAAAGTCAGCTGGCAGACATACTTACGGAACGGGTGTCAAGCAAGTTCTTTGAAAGCACACTTGACAAGCTTGACATGACAGATTTGTACGTGCCCGCTTGAGGGGGAGTGTTGGCGTGTGCAAAACTTGGCAACAAATAATTAGCTAAAGAAATCTTGTGTTTCAATAAAAGTTATTTTATTTGTATCTATTTCTATTTCTTGTGTAAGAGAGAATAGGAAAGATATTTTTTATTTATTGCTTGCTGTTTTTGATTCAAGGCAGCAGCATATATTGTTAGGTCTCTTCTTCTCTAGAGATCATCAGAAAAATATTTCTATTGTAAAAGAGATTGTTACCAATGAAATAAAACTAGGGTGGGAAGGGAGTTTCACGGGAGTTGTGTGTTCTTTATTCTTTTCTAACTTTGTGACAAGGATAATCTGATGTATTTATGGGGAAATTAGCTATTTTGAAAGTTTGAAAGGGCACACGGGAAATTTTCTCTTCATTCTAAAAGCTAAGCCGAAATGAATACTTACATGTAGCCACACGAGCAACATAGGGAAATTTCTGTGTGCAATGATCTGTTTTGCCATCACCTTTTGTGTATTTTGGGCAGGCACATGTGTAGTTTCCTTCTGTGTTTATGCAACTGCCATCCTTACACGGGTGTTTCTGACATTCGTCGATATCTGTCCAACAAAAAATCAAAGAGGAGAATTAAACACTGCAAAACAACAAGTTAACACTGGCGCATTTTGCAAATGAATATGCCGATGCATAGTCTTCGGAGACCACATACGGCTTACTGTGCTGGTTGGTTTAGCTTGTTGACAATTTCTATTCTTATACAAGCCAACCTACTTGCTACATGCCAGTTGTTTCATCACATGATCTAATTATATAAGGCTATTTCACTGGATTATTTTTTTCTCGTCCTTGACATTAATTTAGTGCACCATATTTAAAGTTTCAATTTATCAATTGTTAGTGAATTACCTGTGCATCCATTTTGGAGGTAGGGGTTACCCTCGTATCCTGTCAAGCAATTGCAGATGTATCCCTCACCATTGGCCGTTTTGCTGCATCCACTGTGTTTGCTGAGACAGGCAGGTGTAGAGCTGTTTTCGACATTGCCGAGGCATGTGCCGTTTTCTCGAATAGCCCAGTCAAGTACAATTGGCACACCATTCTTATTCCTATTATAGAATCCAATCCCCTTTAGATCCTCGACAGTGAAATTGTACCAGTCTTCCTGCACCAGCACAGCGTAAATGCATGGGTTGTACGTCCAGGCAGGGTTCTGTGTGACACCCGAGTTCACGTAATAGGCGTTGAGCCCTTCTGTGATGGCTGTCTGGCAACAACCAAACCCGTCACATGGACCACCGTCACCAGTTGTTTTGTTCAGGCGTTCACAGTAGGACACGCAGCCTGATATGTAAGAATTGTTATCTTGGTTACCATAAATATATGCGTAGCTGTAGCAGCCAATTACAGTGAACTTGTTGCGTCTGTTGGAGAAGAGAAATGGGTTTAATGATTTGATATCAAGCCATGCAGTGGTTTTATTATTCACGTCGTTTGTCTCGTTTTTATAGCAGTCATAGCTGATGTTATTGAAGACTCGTGCTTCAGCAGAAGTTATGTTGATCTCTAACACCTCGATATTTCGACCCAAGATTAGTTTTGGGGGAGTAATCGAGTCGTTGCACGTAAGATTAAATCCATCCCGGTAACAGCCAGCAAGGGTGCCGAATGGGTAGGGGATGGTGATATTCCCACATTTGTTTGGGCAAGTGGGAAGTGAAGTGGGAAATTCTGAGGTGGCTACGGTATTTGGTAAGATGATCATTAGGTACTTTATCAGTGCTACATAGAGAAAGAACTGCGCTTTTATGAGAGGAGAGACCATAATCTCTCTCGCTCTCACACACACAATTAAGGGTTGGTAACTGCAGAATATAAAGAGATGAAGCTCTTTTGTCTACAAGGCCATTTATATGGGTTCTAACCCGTTGACTGTTTAAGATAAATTAATTGCATCACGATATTTGCAAATGCTAAAACGATACAGAAATTTGGAAAGTTATAATTTTTCAATGAATGTGAAAAAAAACGACAGTAAATTCGTTAAACTGCATGCACACAGAAATAACTTAAATCATCAAAATTAATTTTGAAATCTTACGTATAATGGCGAGTGATATTCAGGAATCATTTATATAATTTATTCACAATAATTTATAGAAGCGAACTCATCTCTAGCACAACTGAGTTACAATTCATGGTATACAAAAAATCTAGAATTTCTTATTCTGTACTACAACTCAATTCAGTCCCAAGAAACTCCTTGTTTATTTCATAATGAAATAGGTGGGTACCGTTCCCACTTTTGCCAAAACAAATATATATATAGGGGATGGATACTCTACTTATATAAGCATATGTCCTCATATGCTTATAAGTTATTTTTGCATTTTCAAAATTCAAATAGTCGATCTGAAGCACTCAACATGTTTTCCATATTTAAATGTACTTGGAGACCAAATTTTATATTTTTTTAGAATTTTTCAAAACCACTATTTTTCAGGATTTTTTATTATTTATCAGAATTTTTATAGCATATTGAAACATTGTTTTGAAAAATCCTAAAAAAATAGTAAAAAATTTCCAAAAAGTGTAAATTTGGTCTCCAAGCACATTTTAATGTGGAGAACATATTGTGCGCTTCAAATCGACTATTTGGACTTTGAAAACATAAAAATGACTTATAAGCAAAGGAATTGGACATTGTTAAATTGAGTAGTTGCTTTATCATGATTCTAGAATTTCTAAAAGATGAAGATATGCTGTGGTACTACTGAGTAGGATTGCAAATATGTGGATTGTGTTGAGCAATGCAATGATTCATCATGTGAGGCTTATAAATAGGATTGAATAGGAACCTTATACCATTAAGTGTTGAGTTGAATATTCTATATGTTGCCTAGCTCAGGACTTCCAACCAAATAAAGGAATTAGACATTGTTAAATTGAGTAGTTGCTTTATCATGATTCTAGAATTTCTAAAAGATGAAAATGTGATGTGTGGTTACTGAGTAGGATTGCAAATCTGTGGATTATGTTGAGTAATGCAATGATTCATCATGCATGTGAGGCTTATAAATTAATAAGATTGAATAGGAATCTGATACCAACAAGTGATTGATATAAGGACCGTTCGGTTCTCTTTGAGGTTCGTACAAAAATTAAAATTATAATCTAATAGTGAGTCTAAATATACGGTGTGAATCTTAATGTGAAAGAATTTGGTAGTTTTGAAAAATATTAATTTTGTACCAATTTAAAAAATAGTAATATTTTTTACTAAGTATATTTTAATATAAAGATTGTGTTAAGTGATTCGGATGAATTATTTTAATTTTGAAAACTAAACTAAAAACGTAAGATACGAGTAAGATATGAAATACCAGTTGTATTTGAACCCAACTGTTGTTGAATTGGAAATTAATCTGCTACGATCCGAATTTTAGGAATAGTAACTCTTAAATTTCTGTTTTTTTAAATTCAGTCGTCCAATTTTTTCTGTACACGCATCTCAAAATAGTTAGTTTTTTTTTTTGCACGCATCTCGAAATAATTCAATAGCTAAATTTGAAAAAACAGAAATTTTAAAATATTGTTCACATGTGAAGATCGCAACAGATTCGGATCATGTTGAATTGTATAATATACCTCGTATGATTATTCGGATTGTAGGCTCATTAAATTGTATAAGGGTACTGTTCACATGTCACGCCTCATTAAATTGTATTGACTTGTCAAAGTAACTAGTCAATATTATTGGAGCGAGAACATTCAAAGGTGACGCGTCGTGTTCCAACTATCGTAAGGAGGCGCGTCATGACATATTAATTAGAGTAATTCTTTGGTCCCCGCTGTTTGGTCCCCTAACAGTCCCTCTAACGGTCAAAGTACACAAATAGAAAGAAAACAAAAAGAAATCTCTCTTTTCTCTCCCAGTTTCATCTCCCAGATCTGTTTAGGTATGAATACTTGCTCGATTAGGTATGAATACTTGTGTGACAGATAACAAAAAAGTATGTCATCATGGATCTCATTTTAAAGAGAAAATTGTGTAGAAGACGTTCGTGGTTTTAGATTTGCAAAATTCCTCATAGATCGTCAAAAATATTGGTTAGATTGAACGGAGAAAAAAAAACTACCTTGAAAAACGTGTAAAAGATGAGTAAGTGATGTGTCCAGTTTTTTTTTAAATACTTGATATCTTAGATATGAATACTTGATGAATTATATATGAATACTTGATATCTTAGGTATGAATACTTTCCATTTTGTATGTGAATTAATTTAATCAATGAATGTAGCACTGGTGGTGTGATCCACGTGAATTTTTGGTTGTGGTCCCCAATCCAGGCTGGTCGTTACTGGCCCCGAAAAACGTGTAAAAGATGAGTAAGTGATGTGTCCAGTTTTTTTTTAAATACTTGATATCTTAGGTATGAATACTTGATGAATTATATATGAATATTTGATATCTTAGGTATGAATACTTTTCATTTTGTATGTGAATTAATTTAATCCATGAATGTAGCACTGGTGGTGGTCCCCATCTAACTGTCAATACCCACTGGCGGAACCACTATTATGAATACTTGCACGTTTAGGTATGAATACTTGCTCGATTAGGTATGAATACTTGTGTGACCGATAACTTAAAAGTATGTCATCATGGATCTCATTTGAAAGAGAAAATTGTGTAGAAGACGTTCGTAGTTTTAGATTTACAAAATTCCTCATAGATCGTCAGAAATATTGGTTAGATTGAACGGAGAAAAAAAACCACCTTGAAAAACGTGTAAAAGATGGGTGAGTGATGTGTCCAGTTTTTTTTTAAATACTTGATATCTTAGGTGTGAATACTTGATGTATTATAGATGAATATTTGATATCTTAGGTATGAATACTTGATGAATTAGAATGTGAATTAATTTAATCAATGAATGGGGGGACGTTTAGTGGTCCCCAGTTGTACTTTGACCGTTAGTTAGCGGGAGGACGTTTAGGGGACTGAATGGGGGGGGACTGTTAGTCGATCTAGATAGTTTCGTTCACACCACAAATCGTCCCCAAAGAATTCGAGAGGCGAGCGCTTCCAATATACAACAAGACAAATTCTGAGATTGATTTAATTAACAGAGATTCCCTGGAATGCAGTGCACCATAATTTTTTTATTTTTAAAAATTGCATAAAAATTTAGAATAATTATTTCAGTACCGCGCTACAGTACTATGGTCCCCACTAATTATTATTCTAAAAAGATATTATATGTTTCCCACTAATTATTATTTTAAAATTTCAGCAACACCCTTCCTCTAGCTATGATCCTCACTAGTTATATGGTCCCCCTTTCACAGTCCATACACTCGTCCCCGCGTCAACCTTCATAAATATAAATCGCGTCAACCTTCGTAAATATAAATACTTGCAAGATAAGATATTAATACTTGAAAAATAAGATATTAATACTTGAATGCGTAACTTGTTATGATCATTCATTTTCCAGTCCCCCAATCGTCTCCGCGTCAACCTTTCTCTAATGAAGTAGTGGGGACCCCATATCACCGCATCAACCTTACCCAATCATTCCTGCGTCAACCTTCCTCTAACAAAAATAGTTGACCACATAGATATAAATACTTTAGTGCAGAGATATAAATACTTGTAGTACTTGATATTAATACTTTAAGACGTCGTCTAGTGTCATATGTAAAAAATATTTGCAAGTATAGGAATAAATATTTGCACGTCAAGGTGTAAATACTTGTGTGGCGATGAGCCCAAAAGTACGTCATCATGGATCTCATTTGAAAGAGAAAATTGCGTAGAAGACGTTCGTGGTTTTAGATTCGTAAAATTTCTCACAGATCGTTAGAAATATGGACGACATTGAACGGAGAAAAAAAAAATCCACCTCTAAAAACGTGTATGGTCTCCTATTTGGATTGAGTGCAGTCCCCCATAGGTATTTATGGTGTGGATATGTTTGGGAGATTTGGTTGGAAGACAATTATTTATGTAAAAATTGTTCACCTCATAGGTATAAATACTTTCGTGCATATGTATAAATATTTTATTGCATATGTATTAATACTTTAGAAAATAAATTATGTGCTGCAGTTTTTATGGTCCCCAAATAGTTATGGTAGTTATGGTAGTTATTATGCGGGTACAGTGCGGGTACTGTATAGCGGGTACTATTATCAGCTTCCAAAAATTTATATAGAATATTAGTAGATTGCAGTGAATTTTAATGTGATCCAATTTCTTAATTAGCGGTAACATCAAAAGCTGGAAATAAATCAGCTGTGATTTTAAAGAATCGCAGGAGCCTGGTATTCCAAATCTAACTGTTAGAGAGCTTGCTATTCCAAATTTAACTGTTAGGACGAAGTTTTCTATTCCAAATCAAACTGTTCATCAGTTTTGAGATTTGTGCATAAAAACCAAATTTTTTTTAGATTCATGCATTTTAAAAAATTAATAGTTAGATTTGAAATAGCAGGCTCTCTGCAATTCTTTGGAATCGCAGCAGATTTATTTCCTATAAAAGCTGGACCGGACCAGATGGTGAACAGAAATGAACGGGAAGCTGCTCTTTTCCGGTTTGATTTATTTGAAAGTTCATTCATGCAAATTGAACCGGAAAAAACAGAATTAAAGAACCAATTTGTAATAAAAATGCCAACTCGTTAAAAAGCCAGTTTTTAAAGTGGTTCAGTATTTCATTTTAAATGAGAGAGAGTAAAAAAATTGCACATAGGTTGAATTATTTTTAAAAACGATAATTAGAAAAATACAATTTATAAAACTAGCTTGATTGGTTTTTTTAATTTTTACAAAAACTATAAGTACCGAATACCTCTCATTTATATTTAAATAATGTTAATATTTTTACCCGTCAATCGAAAAATTTTCAAATTGAACTTTAATTGGTGTAAAGTGGAAACTATATATATCCACCAATTGGACTTTAGTTGGAATTTGACCGCACCTTTGAAAAATATCTTGAAAAACTTGATTGGCGGAAAAAATATCAAATTGAACATTATTGAGGAGCAGTACATTATTGACCGCACCAATTGGACATTTTACCTCAATTATGTCAACAACAAAAATTGGTGACTTTTTAACAAATATCTAGATTGGCTATCAACTTGCACAAATCAAAATTGAACTTATCAAAACTGATCAGAATTTGAGTCAATTTGACCCATGTCTGTGATGTACAATGCTCCTTTAATATTTTCGGCATTTCCGTTCTATTTAGATGTTAAATTTTGAAATATACCTAAAAATTTAATTTTATATTATTGTTGGATATATAGCTAGGCGTGTGAATTTTCATAGATACAATATAAACAATATAATTATTTTATAATAATTCTCATATCTCATATATATATGTTATTATTTAATAAACCAACAATTGAATCGGTTGATCTACTGGTCTGACTAATAAACCATTGACTTGAATATTTACCGAATCTATATCCAATCCGGTTGTGATAACATTGCTTAGTATTATATATATCATATCAGAATTCGGACTCTAAAGGAAGTGGGTCGGTTTCATTAGCTGCCACATCAAAACTTACAACCACACCGTAAACCACATCATAATTCAGCATCTAAAGAAACCGATTAAGCAGTTCGGCTTCAACAGAAATTTCCTCAAGGAGAGAAGGAAAGGTGGCAGCATCGAAATTAATGGCTAAAGAAATCAAATCATGGATTTGATTCGTTTAATTATGAGATTTTTTGGGGTTCCATTAGTTTTGTTCTTTTAATTAATGTTTCTATGAAATCTAAATTTGAGTACAATCTATCTAATACTCAATATTTTTTTATGAGCTATTTTTTTATATAGTTTTGGGCCCATCAGTGACCGCCCAATCGGTCCCTGATGGTCTTTCACCGCGTCAGCATATAGCATCAGCGACCGGTGACGTTAGCAGGAAGGGCATCAACGACGGAGCAACTGCGACCGACACTTATGCGATCGATTTTGGTCTTCTGCGATCGGTGAACCCTTCTGTGACCGATTTGGCCATATCTTCATTTTCAAAGTTCAAACAATCGATTCGAACCTTCCAACATGATCTTCATAATAAAATGTGCTTGGAGACCAAATTTTTAATTTTTTGAATTTTTTTTACTATTTGTTTAGAATTTTCGAAAATCACAGCTTTTTATTAAATAAAATAATAATAAAAAATTCAGAAAAAACAATGATTTCCAAAAGTTCTAAAAAAATAGTAAAAAATTTCCAACAAATGTAAAATTTGGTCTCCAAGCACATTTAAATATGAAGATCATGTTGAGAAGTTCGGATTGATTATTTGAACTTTGAAAATAGAGATATGAGCGGGAAGTAAAACACCCTCTTTACTTCCCAATGCACCGTAGCATCATTCTATATATATATATTTGTTGTTCTTTCTTTTTATCTTTTTTTTTTCTTTTGGAAAAGTGAAGTCAAAATTCCACCTGAACAAAAAGCATGAAGATTAAGAAATAATTTTAAATTTATTTTCATTTTTTAATTATAAGTAGAATAAGATAAAAATTAAAAGAAACAAGTTCATAGGCACAAAAAAATAATATACCAAGAAGATATGTGGATATAAGATTATTTGAATATATAGAATAAGTAACGGTCAACAATCAAAGAAATGAAAGGGAATTTAGTAATGACTATGATAGAGAAGATCAAAGAGATAAGAGAACTGATTAAGAGTGATTGTAACTGGATACAAAATATATGGTGACAAAATTAAGGAAAGGCTTGACTATTCATCGGGATGCAATAATTGAACTGATGTATTTATTGCCATTTTGAATAATCAGCGATGCAATAATTAAGAATGATTTCAATATGCGGACAGAATTGAGGATTCGTCAATTCAGGCAAGTATGACAGGAAATTAGTGGCCGCCAAATCTTTGAAGGAAATAAAAATGAAAAAGATTTTTCCATGTATTCTTTTGCTTAATTATAAGCACTTTATTGCAGGGCATGCAAAAAAATATTACTTGCTATTTGTTTATTTTGATAGAACAGGTATAGGTTTATACTGTAATCAGGCATAATAAATAATTTTTTTGTTGAAGAAGAAATATGGTACATAAGGAACCATGTTGAGAACAATATGTTTGAAAATATTATTAATCTTTACAACATGGGTTCATTGATATTTTTTTTCGTCTCTTATTAAAAGATTCATAAACTTTACAAAATATTATTATTAGATACATTTTTTTTTGTCAATTTTATAGTACAATAGAAAAAAAATAGAATTATTTCCAATATATACCCGCTTACTCGGTGCGGTGCCTCTCTGTAGCTGTTCACTCAATCGCCGCAAGGGCTCACTCCCATAATTCAGCTTTCATGGTCAGCTTTTAAGATCAAGGATTCATATTTTTTTTTTCAAATATATAATTAATCATAACTAGTTTCGATCACACACAACATTGAACAAATATTTAAATAAAAAATCAGATAAATTTGTATGATAGATCATATTAAACTCCTCTCTCTCTCACTAAACATGCAAAATTTTATAATAACATCAATTTCAAATAAAGACAAATTTCAAGTGCACGCCTGATAAATCGTCTCACTCTAAAGAATCAGCAACTTGAAATCACGAAGAAATAGAATAGCATTTTGACAATAATCAAGATTTCAAGAGCCAATTTTAGAAAAATGTGATTATTGTAATCAATTTATCTATTTAATTAAAATTTGTTTATACGTATGTACAGAAACAACGAGCCTGACAGACTAAAATCCTGCAATTAATGTTTGAAAAAATAATACGGCATAGAAAAATCTATGTTGAGAAAATATATATTTCTTGTTACAAATTAAACTTGACATTTTAAAGTCTAAGATTTCGATGAACCTGATATTACAAATCCTTTCAAATATTCAAACTAGAATAAAACTTCGATTTCACAAGGAAATGAATTTTAAATAATTAATCGAATTATTACATCAACTTTAAAGCTAGTACAAATATATTAGGTACGATATTTTAAGAATTTCTGATTTAATTAGGAAAGCCACTGTCAAGAGTTTAATAAAAAGAATTTCTGATTTAGTATTCATATGTATATGTAATGTACTAATTATTAATACTAAAAATACAAGAGTTTGTAAATATACTAGAAAATCCATATTACTATTGTAAACGCACTTTATTTCAAGTTAGTTAAACTTTTAAGTATTCGAAAACTGCGATGCTACAAAGTAGAGATTAGATTAGTGACCAAATGCCTTTGCAGAATAGATATAAACAATATCTATAGGATGTGGAAGACTTGGTCAAAATAAACGATTTTTAAAATGGATCTTCCTGACTCTCTTGAAAACAAAACATCATATGAAGAAATTTTTGAGGGCCTAATATCTTGTGATTGCAAAAACTGACACTGATATGTGTGCCTTGAGCTGAAGATATTTTTTTATTAATACAACTCTTGTTAAAAAAATATAGAGAGTAGAACAGAGAAGAATAATTTTATTACTATTGGAGGGGATAAAAAGAAAACCCTAACCAATGTTAAGAGAAAAATAATTTTATTACTATTGGAGGGGATAAAAAGAGTCAACACTCAACATGAGAGGATGGTGCTCCAACATTATTGCAGAAGGACAATTAATTATTGGTGTTCGGCTTGCTCTCCTCACTTACAGGTTTAATATAGCTGGTAAGATCTGCACTAATAACCTTATCTGGATCAAGGTGGCACAAGAACAGATCAGGTATGTTAAAGGGTTAAAGATGGGTGTGACTTTGTAGAGCAAAATTCATCACGGATTTAAGTCCAGTTGTCAACTAGCCCATATGAAGCCCAACAATATCAGCCCATCTAATATTTCACTTTCCCCATAACTCATCTGATGTCACTCCATCTAATATTTCACTCGCCGCCACTCTTCTAATCTGTGTTCTAGCATGATTTTACATTATTATTGGCCTATTCATGAAAGGAACAATTATATCGGATGTTGGCGACGTAGATACCTTTTTCTTCAACCAGTTTCGCCACAGCAACAATCACTCTGAGCACGCTCCTGCGAAGTGACGATGCGGATGATAGAATCATATATTATCACAACTATATACTATATGGAGGTAACTCAAGATGGTTTACTAAGCAAATATGCACTTGCATGTTTTCAAAAGGCAATCCTATTCCTTTTTTTTTTATGAATATTTGAATGAAATTGCTTGATGTGAGTTGATGTGTATCGATCATTTGTTATTGTCGGATGAGAACACATCGTTTACTTGTAAATTTATTATATTTTGGTGGGGTATCACAGTAATTGGCCTGGTCTGCACATTATCTCTGATAAGATTTTGTGAGCATACAAGTAAATTTGCATGTCACTCTAAAACAGGTGGCATTAATTTATATTTATGAAATGATTTTAATAGTATGTGAAAGACGTCTCTATTTCTTAATATAATGGACCACCCTTAACAACGAACATGCATTATAGTCTGAACATGCATACATTCTTTTTTGTTCCTTGTATTAAAGCATGAATTTATATAGTCTGAAAAAAATTTGATCTCTAGTTCTGAAATCAAATCAGATTGAGCAAATATATATTCAGGAGTGGAATCAGAAACTTTTTAATAGGATAAGTTTCATATAGATTATTGAAGTTGATATAACAATCATAGAAGGAAAAATCGGCCGTTCCGGAGCGGGATCGGACGGTACCGATCCGATTTCAGGCCGAGTTACACGGTTAGTGTAGATTTCATTGAATTTCGACCATTCCGGCCTGATTCCAGACCAATTTCGGCCGTTCTGTCCTGATTCAAGTCAAATTTCGGCCGTTCCGGACCGAAATAGACCGATTCCACCGAAACAGCCGAAACGTAAATTAAACAAACTCCAAAACATCTTCTATATTATATGTTGCGTAAATTTCCACTAGCCACATATATTAGGCATAAATTCCTATCTACCCTGAAAATATATCCAAACATCTTCTATATTATATGTTCCAGCGAAACATCATAATATTCGGAAGCTAAATCTAATACCGTCAAAGGTATGGAATAATAAGTAAATAACTAATGGATGAATGGATTAGTTAACTGAAGTTGCGTACATCTGTATTGTTATTCAGTTTAAGTGTCAAGTTAACTCTAGTCTATATTAGAGAGGTTATTGGAAGTATATATACTTACTAGATCCTTGTGAGATGATAGGTAGGTGATCCTTAAAAGATTGAACCTGAATACCCAAAGAGTGATCATCCCCTGCACGATCCAATTTAGTGACAATCTTATAGGCCGAATTATTAAGTGCCATTGATCCTGCCACAGCAAAGTTTGCGCCATGCTGAAAATACTGCGATGTATTACCCGCCATGGATGGTGGTGGCAGTGGGAACCCATATGCTTGCTGCATCAAACAAATCATCAAGTATTCTTTTACGGTGCATAGATACCATTTATTTTAACATACATGCATAAGGTCAGCCGGAAGAACTAAAAATATTTAAACAGTCAGTAAACGAGTGCTCTTGGATTGAAGCAAACAAGTTTTGGGGAAGACTTAATCAAACCAATGTGTTGGATCTGATCTTGGTAATATAATTAATACACACACACGGCCATAAAAACTTAATTTGAAATACACCAATAATAAAAACTTAATTTGACATATACCAAGTTTTCACCGGTTGTCCAGTATTCCTTATTCCTCGTCCTCCTAAATCGTGACCATCGGCCATTAGGCCATTAGGCTTACGAGGAATAAGGAATACTGGACAACCTGTGAAAACTTGGAAGAGGAATCCATGGGAAATCGAGTTTTTTTTATTGTTGTTTATTTTACTTCTACTACAAGATGGAAATGGAATTCCTTAAGAGGGAAAATCAACAAAATGGAGAATGGAAAAATTCAGATATGTCATCCTTTTGTCTTGCACAACAAGAAATATTTTGCATAGATTAAAACGGCATGTGATCCAATATATTAGTAAAAAAATAATTGTGGTTGATATCTTACCAAGCTTTTTTGCATTTAAAAATAGTTGTAATTGAGCCCCATAATAATCCGCATATACAATTTTCGCAAGGGGGTGAAGTAGCCTTAGTTTGGTCAACTCTTCCATTAGCATAGTATATATTATGGTAAACTGACAGCTCATTTACATATTAATACAACCCAAGTTGTCATAGTTTTTACTGTAAGCACTCTTAAATATGTTCAAGAACCAAGGACCACACCCAGACGCATAGTTTCCTGGTACTACCAAAGTTGTAGCTCCAAGGTTGATTAAATCCTGTCAAATGAAAATATAAATGTTATTTTTTCTTTAATAAATTATTGAGGATACTTTCTTCATCAATATGTCACATATTCAAATAAGTAACAAAAAAAATAAAAAATTGCTGGCTAATGCATGTATATAGTACATTGACAGTAGAACAGATGGCAGCTACTACAAATGGAACCCAAGATTTCATTTCTTCAATGGACTTGTTGCTGACTACAGCACCAATGTAATCCACACCTCCAATTTCTCCCACAACAAACAACGAGCTCGCCATCACAGCACTGACATCTACTACGTTGTTAACATTCAAGCACATTTAATTTCCATTAGCCACATATATTAGGCATAAATTCCTATCTACCCTGAAATATATCCCCATCTTCTATATTATATGTTCCAGCGAAACATCATAATATTTGGAAGCTAAATCTAATACCGTCAAAGGGATCGAATAATAAGTAAATAACTAATGGATGAATGGAAGCTAAATCTAATACCGTCAAAGCACAATCAATTTCCACTAGCCCTCCTTCTCATTCCGTGACTCTCTTTCTTACTCTGGTGGTTCTTCAGTGTTGTTGTAGCTCTCCACCTCAATCCACGAATCTCCTTCTAACTCAATTGGATCTCCAACAATGTTATGGCTCTCCTACTTCTTCAACTACTCTCCTTGTTACTCCGTTGAATCACCAGTGTCACCTGGCTATTATTCTCCAACCACAAATCTCTCTCTCACTCTGTTGGATCTACCTGATTGTTATGGCTCTCCTTGTCCTTCAACGAATCTCTTTCTTACTTTGTTGGATCTCTAGTGTTGTTCTAGCTCTTCTTCAAATCTCCTTCTTACTCTGTTAGATCTCCATAATTGTTATTGCTTTCCACCTCCTTTCACGACTCTCTTTCTCACTTCGTTGGATCTCTAGGATTGTTATGGCTCTCCTTATCTTTCCATGAATTGTCTTCTTACTCCGTTGATTCTCCAGTGTTGTTCTGGCTCTTTACCTCCATTCATGACTCTCTTTCTTACTCCATTGGATCTCCACGATTGTTATGGCTCTACTTGTCTTTCCACGAATTGTCTTCTTACTCTGTTTGATCTCTTTTGTTATTCTGGCTCTCATTCTGCATCCATCAATCTCCTTCTTACTCCATTAATTCTCCAGTGTGTTCTATCTCTCCTTCTCTAACCACAAATCTTTTTCTTACTCTATTGGACCACAAATTGTTATGGCTCTCCTCGTCTTTCCATAAATCTTTTTCTTACTTTGTTGGATCTCCTTGTCAACTTATGAAGAAAAAGAGGAAAAAGAGTAAACAACACACAACTCCCATGAAACTCCCTTCCCACCCATGTTTTATTGATAGAAAAATTCTGTCTTACAATTTCTGTATTTTCGGCCTCCTCAAATAGAGAGATAATCACTGAAATAAAGGAAAGCAAATCACCCCAGAATTCATTCTATTATTACATATATCTTTCCTTCTATCTTTAGACACATAATAAGGTAACAAATAAACCAGCTATGAGAATCCAGATTGCTTCCGCTTCGCCTCCAGCTTGCTGTTTCCATAATTGGCTCGCGTCAATACTCCCCCTCAAGTTGGTGCATAGATATCCGTCATGCCCAACTTGCCAAGCGAGTCATGGAAAATTGCACCCGAAACGCCCTTGGTTAGAATGTCAGCTAGTTGATCACCTGTTCTCACAAATGGAAGAGATACGACATTCTCCTCTAAATTTTGTCGTATAAAGTGTCTGCTCACTTCTATGTGCTTTGTACGGTCATGCTGTACAGGATTTTGAGATATAGCAATTGCCGCCTTGTTGTCACAAAAGAGTTTCATTCTGTCACTAGGACCAAACCCGAGCTCACTCATGACCTTTTTCAACCATATCAGCTCCTGCAGTCCTTTAGCGATACCCATAAACTCAGCTTCGGCACTGGAGAGAGCTACCACCCTTTGCTTTTTACTCCTCCATGTCACCAAATTACCACCAACAAATGTGAAATATCCGGAAGTGGATTTCCGATCAGTAATGTCTCCTGCCCAGTCTGAATCCGTATACCCTTCCACTCTTAAGTGTCCATTTCTCTTAAAGTAAATTCCTCTACCTGGAGCACCTTTCAGGTACCTGAGAATTCGAAACACAACTTCCATGTGCTGCTCGCTTGGAGCATGCATGAACTGGCTTACCAAACTTACCGCATATGCGATATCCGGTCTAGTATGAGACAAATAAATGAGTTTACCTACCAATCGCTGGTATCTTTCGTTGTTGGCTGGTACTTGATCCGGACAATCACCTAACTTAAGGTTTTGTACAACAGGAGTATCTACCGGCTTACAATCAAGCATTCCAGTTTCAGTTAACAAATCTAACACATACTTTCTTTGAGACAGAGATATACCTTCCTTGGATCTTACCACTTCGATTCCGAGAAAATATTTTAGTCCACCTAAGTCCTTCATTTCAAATTCCTCGGAGAGTTTCTTTTCCAATCTTTTAATTTCCTCTTGATCATCACCTGTGATTATCATATCGTCTACATAAATGATCAGAACAGCTATCTTTCCCTGTCTTTTCCTGTAAAATAAAGTATGGTCAGAATCACTTTGAGTGTACCCATATTTACTCATAGCATTACAGAATCTCCCAAACCATGCTCTAGGAGATTGTTTCAGTCCATATAGCGCCTTTTCTAACTTGCAGACCAGCTTTTGAGACCCTGAATGATTGTACCCAGGTGGAATTTCCATGTAGATTTCTTCTTCAAGTTCACCATGAAGAAAAGCATTTTTTATATCGAACTGATGTAGAGGCCAATCAAGATTAGCTGCAAGAGATAATAGAATTCTAATGGTATTTAACTTAGCAACCGGTGAGAAGGTTTTCCTGAAAATCAATTCCATAGGTTTGTGTAAATCCTTTGGCAACTAATCTAGCCTTATACCGGTCAACCAAACCAGTTGGACCATATTTTACAGTGAATACCCACTTACAGCCTACTGTCTTCCTCCCTTTTGGTAAGCTTACCAACTGCCATGTGTGATTTTTCTCTAATGCCTCCATCTCCACTCTCATAGCTTCCAACCACTTGGGATCGCTCATTGCTTCTTCAAGCCTTTCAGGAACCCGAACAGAAGCAAGAATAGTATCGAACTCCTTCAGGGGACTGGGCAAGTGTTCTGTTGTCACAAATTTACCAATTGCATAATTTCCTTCGCTGTCCTCATCTGGTCTAAATCGCTTAGGAGGTTGCCCCCTGTTATGTCTGTTAGGTAACGTGTATCCTGCATTGACATTATTAGAATTTAAATTCTCCAAGTTTGAAATTTGTACCTCGTTCTCAAAAGATTGGCCATGTTGTGGTAGAGGAGACTGTATCAATTGCCTTTGCTCATTTTCTGGATCCATGTTAAGTTCAATCCACCAATTAATGTCCCTTTCAGACTCAGTCCGAGATGGGCTGACTGCAGGTGAATTTGGGCCAGTAATAGCTGGGTTCGGATTAGTGCCAGCATCTAGATTCGGACCAGCAGTAGCTGGGTTTAGGCTCAGATCAGCAACAACAACAGTTTGGTTTGGTTCAGCGTCAGCAGCAGTTTGGTTCTGGTCTGAGTTCGGGTCAGCAACACCTCCTGTGCTAACATTCTCATACGGACCCCATTGATGCCAATTTTCATTCTCAACTGAACTCTCCCCCTGAGAATGAATCGTATCTTTTCGAAAAAAACTTTCCGTTTCAATAAAGGTGACATCCATGGTAACAAACAGTTTTTTAGAAATAGGATTGAGACATTTATAACCTTTCTGGTTTTGGCCATACCCCACAAATACACACTTTTCGGCACAAGGTTCCAATTTTGATCGTTGGTGTTTTTGTATGTGGACAAATGCAACACACCCGAATACTTTTGGTGGAAGGTTCATAATGGATGGTATCGGTACATATGAAGAGAGTACTTGAAGTGGAGTTTGGAAATTTAACACATTTGATGGCATGCGATTACTTAGATACACGGCAGCGGTAACCGCATGATCCCAATAGACTTGTGGTACTTCATACTCTAATAACATAGACCTGGCTGTTTCTAAAACATGTCTATTTTTTCGTTCGGCCACTCCGTTCTGCTGTGGAGTTCCGACACAACTCGTTTCATGGATAATTCCGTTAGAGTGAAAAAATTCCCGAAGTGTTTTATTCACAAACTCACCACCATTGTCACTTCTTAGAAATTTAATGTTCCAATTAAACTGATTTTGTACCATGTTAAAAAAGGACTTAAAAACAGGTGCCACTTCATCTTTTGCTTTAAGGACATACAGCCACGTCATTCTAGTACAATTATCAATAAATAGTACAAACCACCTATTTCCAACAGATGAATTAACTGGGGATGGACCCCAAACATCAGAATGAACCAAGTCAAAAGGTTTAGTACTCTTATTCAAACTACTAGGAAAAACCACACGGTGACTCTTAGCTCTAATACAGGTTTTACAATCGAATTTTTCATTCTCACAGCCAAAAAATAAACTGGGGTAAAGTCTTTTTAGATACCCAAAAGATGGATGTCCTAATCTCTTATGCCACATCCAAATATGAGAGATCCGATTCGTTGATGAACTTGTAGAAAAAGGAGCCTTTCCAACCACCATGTCGTCCAAATGATACAGTCTCCCTCTTCTAGTACCACGGCCAATGATTTCCTTCGTGAGAAGATCCTGAAAGATACAAAACTGGGGATACATGAGAACAGCACAATTCAGTTCTTCACAAATCTGACCAACAGACAATAATCTGGTTGATAAAGAAGGCACAAGTAGAGTATTTGATAAAGTAAGGGAAGGTGAACACTGAACATCTCCAGCACCCTCTACAGGATACAATTCACCATTAGCATTGACTATTGCCGTTCTTCTTGGTGTGGATATCTTCACAAGATCCTTTTCTGAGTAGGTCATGTGATCTGTTGCCCCTGAATCTATTATCCAATCAACCTTATTAGTATGAAAATTATTAGAGACAAAACAGTTTTTACCTTCCAAATGTTCCTTGTTCTCAACAGGCGGTAAAATGGAATATTTACCCGCTGAAACTGAGGCAGCAGTGGCTTGGTTCGGTCCAGTCATGCCCAACTCATTTGGGACCAGCTGCCCAGCAAGACCACCCGGCCCAGCAGCCAGACTACCCGACCCAGCAGTAGCACCTTGCACAACAGGGGCTGCAGACAAATCTGCTGCAGCCATTTGCGCCTCACCCCTGTATTGTTGCCAATCTCCCTGCTTCTTTTTCCTTTTATCTTTCCAACCCAGTGGGTAGCCAATCAATTTGAAACATTTATCCTTGGTATGGCTTGGGTTATGACAATAAGTACAACCTTCAACAGGACCCGGTTTTGGTTTGAAGTCAGGTTTGTTTATGGCAAGAGTTTGGTTTCTCACAAACATAACCATAGAATTTTCAGCACCATCCCCTTTGTTCAACATTACTGTTTGGCGGTTTTCTTCTCTACGTACTAAAGCAAAAGCTTGTTCTACTGTGGGAAACGGTTTTTGTTGGAGAACAATTGCCCGGATAGAATCCAAGCGGTCATCAAGACCATCTAGAAAGGTCAAAACACGATCCTCTTGAACAAGGTAATTATGTTTCTCAATATCAACCGGGGAGGTCATAGGGTTTGGCCTACGTACGTCTAACTCTTTCCATAACCCTTGTAATTGGGTGTAATAAACTTCAACAGAACCCCCTACTTGTTTGACCCGATTAACTCTCCTTTTCAAGTCAAAAAACTGGGTCAAGTCATCTCCATCGAAAAAGGTTGTTCTTACTGAGTCCCAGACCTCTTTGGCCGTAGAGAAAGGAAGAAAATTACCTACTAAGGAGGGATCCATGGATTCGATTATGTAGTCTTTAACCGAAGAGTCTTCCATCTGCCACTTGCGGTATTTGCTATCAGCTGCCGACGGTTTGAGAGTCGACCCATCAATATAGCCGAGTTTATCCTTCATTGACAGTTTCATTTTCAGCATCTGCGACCACAGATTGAAGTTCTTCCCGTCTAGTTTGATCGTCATGGCTGACATAATCCCATCTGGATGAGAGCTGTTCGGTTTTTGTTGTAATAGTTGTGATAAGGTGGGTGTCAGGCTCTCCAGAAGAAGCACAGATTCGGTTTTTGCTGCTTCCGCAGATTTCTCTACCTCCTTCGACATTCTACACAGAAAATAGGGATAGGGAATAAACAGAATCTGGTTTGGTTACACAGGAAAAAAACAAATCTCAGAATCGAAATTTGTGCTCTGATACCATGTCAACTTATGAAGAAAAAGAGGAAAAAGAGTAAACAACACACAACTCCCATGAAACTCTCCTCGTCCTTCCATGAATCTTCTTCTTATTTTGTTGGATCTCCAGTATTGTTCTGGCTCTCCTTCTTCATCCACAAATCTCTTTCTTACTCCATTGCTCTCCACTATTATTCTTGCTCCCCTCCTCATTTCACGACTCTCATTCTTACTATGTTGGTTTTTCATTGTTTTGTAGCTCTCCTCCTCCACCCACGAATCTCCTTCTAACTCAATTGGATCTCCAACAATGTTATGGTTCGCCTCCTTCTTCAATGACTCTTCTTGTTACTCCATTGAATCTCTAGTGCTGTTTTGGCTCTCCTTCTCCAACCACAAATCTCTTTCTCACTCTATTGGATCTACCATATTGTTATGGCTCTCCTCTTCTTTCCACGAATCTTCTTCTTACTTTGTTGGATCTCTAGTGTTGTTCTGACTCTCCTTCTTCATCCACAAATCTCTTTCTTACTCCATTGGCTCTCAAGGATTGTTCTTTTTGCCTTCCTTCTCATTCCATGACTTCATTTCTTACTCTGTTGGTTCTTCGGTGTTGTTGTGGCTCTCCTCCTCAATCCAGGAACTCCTTCTAACTCAATTGGATCTCCGTCTAACTCAATTGGAGCTCTCCTCCTTCTTCCACGACTCTCCTTGTTACACCGTTCAATCACCTGTGTCGTTCTGGCTATTATTCTCCAACCAGAAATCTCTTTCTTACTCTGTTGGCACTACTACAAAAACTGGCTTTGTACACTGCACATTGTACACGGATTTGGCAAATATATTAAAAACAGTGTATCAAATATGAGTCCAAAAGATCTGCACGATTTCTACACGGATAATTAGTTAATAATCAGTGTAGAATTATTAGAGAGAGCTACACGGTTTATTAGAAACCACAAATCCGTGTGTAAAGAAGTGGGTGTGCAAATAATTGAGAGAGCTACACGGTTTATAACTAAATATCCGTGTAGGAATATTACACACGGTTTTTTGATAATATAGCCGTGTATAAATCTTATAATTGTACACGGATTAATAACAGAAGAGCCGTGTATAAATAGTTGGAGAGCTACACGGATTATAACTAAATAGCCGTGTATAATAGTGTAGGGTTTTTATGTCTTCCCTTCCAGAGCGCCGTTTTGATCAAGTCTTTTAGTTAATACATCTCGAACTGAGCTTTTTCCTATCAGATTTCTGCGAATTGATCGAGGCCAGCAGCTGAGATCTGAGATCTTTGAATTAAGTTTGTATTTTCTCCTCTCCATCTTTCTAAGGTTAGTAATATGTATTTAAATCATTTTCTTCCTCTAATTTTCTGTTATTTAGGCTTATTTAGGTCATTTCATGCATGCTTGATTTCTTAATTTTAGATGTAATTAATTAGTGTATTGTGGTCCAATAACCGACCTTTAGATGCTTTTAGGTCCATGCCCGTTCAAAATTAATTCAATAGGGATTAATTTTGGATAGTCCCCGTTTTGGGACTGCTCTTTGAATATTATGTCTCATTTAGGATGTGAACACATATTAGCGGGATTTAATTAGTATTTGAGGAAAGTTCGACAGTATTTTCCCTTATTGCTCCTACGAGTATGTGGTTCGTACGCATACTTGGGGAGTTAAGGGGAAATGCTGCCGAATTTTTCTCAAATACTAATTAAATCTCGCTAATATGTGTTCACATATGAGACATAATATTCAAAGAGTGGGTTAGGATTGTAAACCGGCCCTTTGTAAGCCCAAAATTTTGTACACGAAGGAGAATGTTGACCATGCATGATTAATTGATCAAATCATTTTTTTAATTTAATTTACAGATGGATCGAAGCTGGATGTATGAAATGCGACGTGACAGTGAAGAATATTTGGTTCGCGTTGATGAGTTTATAAAATTTGCTGAGAGTTATAGAGTGAAGAAAAAAGAAGAAGACATTTTATGTCCTTGTAAAGATTGTAAAAATTTATTAAGATTTTTGGACATCGAAGAAATTAGAGCTCATTTGATTTGTCGGGGATTTAAGAAGAGATATACATGTTGGTTCATGCATGGTGAGAAATTTGAGGAAAGTAGTAGTGCCAATAAAGATTGTAATCGTGAATTGAATGATGAGAATGTTGGAATTTCTGATAATTTTGAACTTGATTGGAACGAGGATTATGAGAGTGCCGAATATTCTGATAACGTCGAACCCGAAAATGACGATGATGAGATGGAGAGGAATTTTGATGAAAATGTAGAACACGAGTTTACTGAAAATTTGGAGGATATGTTACGTGATGTGGAAGATGAAATTAGTGATAAAAATTATGATAAATTTCAAAATTTGTCTAATGAATCCAAGAAGCCGTTGTATCCCGGGTGTACCAAATTTACAAAACTGTCAGCTGTGTTGAAATTATTAAACTTAAAAGCAGACAATGGTTGGAGCGATAAGAGTTTCACGTCCTTATTACAGCTTTTAGGAGAAATGCTCCCAGATAACAACGAGTTACCCGGTACAACATATCAGGCAAAGAAGTTGATATGTCCAATGGGGTTGAAGATCGAAAGAATACATGCATGTCCGAATGACTGTGTATTGTATCGTAACGAGTACGAGGCCATGCATGTCTGTCCTAAATGCGGTGTTTCACGATATAAACGTCGTAAGGACCAGGACACTGATGATTGTAACGAGGACACAAGTGGCCGACCTCCGGCTAAGGTGTTGTGGTATTTGCCGATAATACCGAGATTCAAACGGTTGTTTGCGAATCCCAAAGATGCAAAATTATTGCGCTGGCACGAAGAAGAGCGCAAAAATGACGGTAAACTAAGGCACCCGGCTGATTCTCCTCAATGGAGAAACATTGACAGACATTTCAAAGAATTTGGTTCTGAACCGCGGAACCTTAGGATTGTGGTGAGCTCAGATGGAATGAGTCCGTTTGGAAGTATGAGCAGTCGGCACAGTACTTGGCCAGTTCTTTTATGCATCTACAATCTTCCTCCTTGGTTGTGCATGAAACGCAGATATATAATGATGTCATTACTAATCCAAGGACCCAGACAACCCGGAAATGACATAGATGTATATCTCGCACCATTAATCGAGGACCTCCAAAAATTGTGGCGTGATGGCGTCCCGGTGTGGGATGCGTATATGAAAGAGACCTTTAACTTGCGGGCCATGGTGTTTTGCACCGTAAATGATTTCCCCGCGTACGGGAATTTGTCGGGTTACACTTGTAAAGGAGCAAAAGCGTGCCCGATCTGTGAAGATGACACGCAGGTGCTGAGGTTGAAAAATTGTCAAAAGAATGTATTCATGGGGCATCGTAGGTTTCTTCCTATTAATCACCCATATCGTAAGAAGAAGATGGCATTCAACGGGAAAATTGAGCTTGGAGTGGCTCGTCATCCATTAGACGGGGAGAGTGTCTTCGAACGGATAAAAAACATTGATGTTGTTTTTGGAAAATGCGCCAAAGCACTACCGAAGAATATTTGGAAAAAGAGGTCCATATTTTGGGAGCTACCGTACTGGAAATATTTAGAAGTGAGGCATTGCCTAGATGTCATGCATGTCGAAAAAAATGTCTGTGACAGTTTAATTGGTTTATTATTGAACATTCCGGGGAAGACGAAAGATGGTATTAAAGTGAGAAAAGACATGGTAGAGATGGGAATACGACACGAGCTCGCACCGCAGGAGAAAGGGAAGCGCACATACCTACCCCCCGCACTGTGCACAATGTCAAAGAAAGAGAAAACAAGCTTCTGTGAATGCCTCAATGGTATAAAAGTCCCATCAGGATATTCTTCGAATATTAAGAAGTTGGTGTCGATGAAGGACTTGAAACTGGTCGGTCTGAAATCTCACGACTGTCATGTTTTATTGACACATATAATTCCCGTTGCAATTCGGGGAATTTTACCAAAGCACGTTCGTCAAACCATTACGAAGCTTTGTTCTTTCTTCAATGCAATAAATTCCAAAGTGATAGACCCTCTAAAATTGGACTCTTTGCAAAAGGAGGTCGTCGTTACTCTTTGCCAACTTGAGATGTATTTTCCGCCATCTTTTTTCGATGTCATGGTTCACCTTGTTGTTCATCTTGTGAGAGAAATTAAGATTTGTGGTCCCGTGTTCCTTCGGTATATGTATCCATTCGAGAGATACATGGGCATCTTGAAAAAATACGTAAGGAACCGACATCGACCCGAAGGCAGCATTATAGAAGGATATTCTACGGAGGAGGTGATTGATTTTTGCACCAACTACTTGACCGGTGTGGATCCTATTGGCGTTCCAAAATCTCGATACGAGGGAAGGCTCCAAGGAGTCGGGACAATTGGGTTGAGAGCCGTAGTTGCTGATCTAAATGAACTACAAAAGGCA
Source organism: Carex parvula (assembly GCA_025461045.1). Taxonomy (NCBI): domain Eukaryota; kingdom Viridiplantae; phylum Streptophyta; class Magnoliopsida; order Poales; family Cyperaceae; genus Carex; species Carex parvula. The sequence continues at coordinate 225,628 of JAJGRW010003121.1, forward strand.
CATTTTATTGTACTACAACACATGACAGATGTTGCTCCCTATAGATGAGCACATGACAATCCTTCAACAACAAAACTACACGAGGAGTCAGAGGTGGCTTACTAACGAGCATAATCGTTCTTTTATAGGATGGCTGAAAGAAAGAGTGCAGTCACACCCCGTACCTGAAATTGTTAAACTGCTTGGCGAAGGACCCCAAATTGTTGTTAGAACATTCCAAGGATACGAGATTAACGGATATACATTTTACACTAAATCCCAGAGTGATAAGAGCACGATGCAAAACAGTGGGGTGACGTTGGTGGCGACCTCTCAAGAATTCAGTAGATCCGGAGATGGCCGGGCTGTAATAGCATCAAAGTCATATTATGGCGTTATTCAAGAAATTTGGGAGCTCATTTATAGTCCTCGCCTGAGCATTCCCGTGTTTCGGTGTCAATGGGTCGAAGACCGAGGTGTTAAAGTTGATAACGACGGGTTCACACTCGTTGATTTAAACAGGGTTGGGCATGTTGATGATCCGTTTATACTCGCCAAGCAAGCCACCCAAGTCTTTTATGCCACTGACCCGAGTGATGACAGGTTGAGCGTCGTCCTATCCGGAAAAAGAAGGATTGTCGGGGTAGAAAATGTCGTCGATGAAGAAGAGTACGACCAGTTCGACGAAGTACCTCCATTTTGTACCGATGTGCAAACTGAGGTAGCAACACTTGAAGGGGTAGACGAAGCTGACTACATGCGGTCCGACCACAATGAAGGATTATGGGCCGAGGGTACTGTTCAAATAGTGGAAAAAAGGAGAAAAAGGAAAAAAAAAAGCATAATGTGTAATATTTATTTTGTTTAAGACCGTGTAGCTTTTAATATTATCAAATATTATCAAATATTGCAACAATGAAGGATTATGTTTAATGCTTATAATATTATCAAATATTAGTATTAGTTTTTGAAAATATTAGTTAAAACATTTAATAATAAAATAAAATAAATATTAGTTAAAATATTAGTTTTCACTAAATATTAGTTAAAATATTTAAAATATTAGTTAAAATATTTAATATTAGTTAAAATATTTAATATTACTTAAAATATTTAAAATATTAGTTAAAATATTTAATATTAGTTAAAATATTTAATATTAGTTAAAATATTTAAGGAAGGATTATGTTTAATGCTTATAATATTATCAACTTTATCAAAAATTTAATATTAGTTAAAATAAATATTATTAAAATAAATATTAGTTAAAATCCTGTTGAAGTATTGCGGCCCGCAACCATTCATATTGCGGCCCGAAACAAAACAACTCAGAGAATTTTCAATCCTGCTGAAGTATTGCGGCCCGCAACCATTCAGAGCATTTTACTGAACCTGGGACCCGCCTGTCGGAACGATTTATACACGGACTTTTAGCTAATAGTCCGTGTAGAAATGGAAGAGAGCTACACGGACTATTAGCTAGATGTCCGTGTAGAAAGGTGATTTGCACACGGATTTTTATGTACAACCGTGTAGAATTGGAGAGAGCTACACGGACATTAACTTAACAGCCGTGTATAATGAGGAAACATTGGTTATTTCGAAATCCTTCTCTGCCAAAATTTTCATAAGTCCGAAAACCCTCAGAGAATTAACCCGCGGTTCAGTTCCAAAAACCTCCCAAAGACTCCGAGCTCGATCTTCACCGCTCACCGCCTCGCCGCCTCACCCGTGGTCTCTCTCTCTCTAACCCGTGGTCTCTCTCACCCGTGGTTAGCGTCTCTCTATCTCGTTATTTTTCTTATTGGGTTTGAACCCGTTAGCCATGGTTGGTATTTGTTAGTATTGAATACATTATGGTACTTGTTAATTTGTATATAGGGTATTTTAGGGTATTTTAGGTTAATTTAGGATACTTGTTAATTTTAGGTTATTTTAGCATATAACCTAGGTTATTTTAGGTTAATTCAAATAATTATGGTACTTGCATGTTAGGGTATTTTAGTTTAATTCAAATAATTATGGTACTTGCATGTTAGGGTATTTTAGGTTAATTCAAATAATTATGGTACTTGTTAGGTTATTTTAGGTTAATTCAAATAATCTAGGTTATATGTCAAAAATTGATTGATTAATCTATTGATGTTTAATCTATTGATCTAGGTTAGCCATGTGAAAAGTTGTATGGTTAATTAATCTAGGTTATATGGTTGGTTGATTAATCTAGGTTATATGGTTTTGTTAATTTATCTCTATTTTGTTCATTTATCCCTACAAAAGACAAAATATGTAGTAGAATATCAAAAAGGTCATTATGCCAAATCCAGTAAACAAAAGGTATGCCTCGTGCTTTGCTCCTGAGACTAGAATATCAACTTGAGGATTTCAATTATTGGTACAAGAATATCAATTTTTGTGCAAGAATATCAATTATTGGTCACTTATGATTTGATCTTTAATTTCATGCAGAACCATGTCGAATGAGGATGAGTACGTCGATATGATGGCAGAAGAAGAGGAGCAGCAAGCTACTGCCTCATCAGAAAGAAGGAGGAGAGGGCCGACAATGTGCACGAGCATGTCCGAGCAGACCCATCAAGAAATCTGGTTCACAGAAGACGGGCGTGCGCAGGGAGAAAAACGGCAGAAATACTCAAATTGGTGTACGAGCTTCGTGAGGCAAAAAGCGAGTATCCTTGTTGAGAGATGGGATCATTTTGAGGATAAGGTGAAGGACGAGTGGTGGAACACGGTGAAGGTAAAGTGCCTAACAACTCTTCTCTTGAATTTTCACTTATGTATGATCTATACTTAAATACACTAAATTTTTGTGTCAATCAGGCTCAGTGGAACATCGAGAATGATGTTCCAAAGGATAAGACTTTGAAGATTATGAACAATGGTTGGAAGCAATACAAGAGCACGTTGAAGACGGAGTTCATGGAGAAAGGGAGAAATCCGGTCGGCTACTACAAATGGCTAAAACAAGAGGACTGGGATGCGTTTCAAGCTTTGAAGTCTACCGAAGAGTTCCAGGTATCTAACTCGTGCCAAATTTATGCTTATTCTTTCTCGATATGTACTTATCTTTCTAAAACTAACTGATCGTTATTGTCTTGTTTCTGTGAAGGCAAAAAGTGATAAAGGCAGGAGGACCGTTGCCTTTAACAAGTATCCACACCATCTAGGGTCAGGTGGTTACGAGGGTAAGTCGGCAGAATGGAGGAAAGTCCTGGACGCGAACAAGGATTCTGACTCACCCGTGGTTAGGATCCAAAATCCTAGGGGCAAAGATTGGGTCATGGGTAGAGCCGAGGTAACCGCTGACGGGAGGATAGTACTCCCAACGGATTTGCAACCCGTGGCTCAAAGAATGGTAAGAGTCCTTTATATTTACTTTGAGACATTCACTCGAAAATTATAACTCCGAAAGTACGTCAATTGTTCTTTTGCTTTAACTAATTCTTCTACTTGAACAGTTGGAAGTGGAGGAGGAGGTCAACTCGGGTGCCCGGAGTGTCGAACGACAAAATGATTCCTTGTCCGCAGCGCTCGAGAATCCAGAACACCCGGGTCGAGTAAGGGGTGTAGGGGGCTACAGGGGCTGGAAGGAGGTGTTCCGAGTGGAGGGACAAAAACCTCGAAGAAAATCTCGTGCCAAGGTAAACAAAGACGAGATAGTTGCGCAGATACGCGCGGAGGTGAGCAAAGAGTACGACGCAAGGTTTGCTGAGATGGAAGCAATGGTGAGAGAAATTAGATCAGCAACTACGCAGCCATCCGAGCAACCACCTCCCATTTCGCCGGGAATTCGGCGAAGTAGTCAAGCATCCGGCACGTGGGGCGCCTTAGACGATTTGGATAATCTCAAGGTAATCAATACTTGTTCATAATCTAAAGGTATTTAAAACCTGTTTGCAACCTTGTTAGACAATATCGCATCATTAAAATAAACAACTTTCCTATAAATTTGCAGGACCCCAGAGCATGCGACCTCGTCCTGCGGAATGGTAGTGTTTCTCTGATCGTTGCTAAGGGCGTTGTACATCCACTCGCCAAAAGTGTACACTCTACTCAGCTAAGACCCGACCATGCATGCGTGCAGGTTGAGTTAGTCGTGGATGGATGGCAGCGCGTACCCCTTCCTGTCCCTACCGACGAAGCGCTTGTGCTTGATGACGCACGGATGTCATTTGTCCAATGGCCCAAGAGTCAGATTGTTTTGGATCAGGTAATCCATAAAAAAATCCATTTATTTTGTTACATTCAACTCATTCTTTTTGAAATACTAGAATAATACATCTATAACTTGATACAGACACGAGGAGATGATGTTACCGGTACGGCGATGTCACCGGTACGTCAGGAGGTGGCTTGCGACGTCGCGCCTGACGCGCCACAATCACCTTCACGTCCTATGGTCACCGAAGAAGAATACAGCCGTTTGCCCAATGATTTGCGCCTTCTCCACGACTACTTGATGACGGCGCCCGAAGGCATGGAGGCTATCATCATCCCTGTCCCACCTGGTATGTTTCTACACGAAGGCAGGGATCTCCTGATAACGTTCAAAGATTTCAAGGACCTCTTCCACCACTCGTCATCCGACAAATGGCTCGATGTTTCACACATCACCATTTTTCTCATGTTAGTGATATTAAAATATTTTCATTATTGTATAGAACTCAAATATATATTCTAATTACAATATGATGAGTTTTCAGGAAGCTAGTCCGAAACTGTGATGAGATGGTTGAAAGGAAGAACTTGTGCATGTTTCTGGACCCCGAGAAAGTGAGTGGTACGGCAGTGACATATTATCCGGATATGTCAATCGAGTACATGTGTTCTGCGATGCATCGTGCTAAGGCGGAGGAGAAGAAATTCATTCTCATGCCATACCACGAGGAGTTAGTTCTAATCTTAACTTATGTGTTGTTTATATTTTAATTAAAGAATTGTATAAAGGAATTAAAAGTTAAACATAAAAAAATGAAATCACACCATCAATCATAGCAAATACTCGTGTGACTTTTATATGCTAAAGTACTATAATTCTTCTCCTCGATCTCACAGCAAACATTGGTGCACGATTCTCATTGTGCCGTACCTAAATGTGGGCATAATTATTGATTCTTGTAAGCCAAAAGGAAGGACCGCGGCTGCCAAGTGCAAAGTTATCTTGCCTTTTGTGAATAAGTAAGCAATAATAATTCTATAGGTTTGCATTTCTTTCAATCATATCAAATTATAAAATTGCTAATTACATTCACTCACTTTTGTAAGGGCTTTTGTGAAATATATTAAAGAGGGAGGATCAGATAGCACGGGCCCGGGCAAGAAAAGCAAGTTGAATTGGAAGTACATGTTGGTGAGCACACTTTATGAGTTAGAAATTTCATATCTTGTTAAAAAAATTATTGTCATTCTAACAAATGCCGCTAAATGTAAATTTCAGAGCCCGCAACAGAAGGAGGGTTGGGAATGCGCTTATTACACGATGATATTCATGTTTGACTTTGTCGAAAGAATACAATTCCAATTCCCAAAAGCGGTATGTACTTCATATGAATTTCCTATATAATAAGCAATTGATATCTACCTTTTCTGAAATACTAACTATTATCAAATTATAATTTTGTAGAATGTGACAAAGCAAGATCATTACACTTGGAATCAGATCGACGATGTGCGGTGCATGTGGGCAAGGTGGTTTGCCATGGAATTTTGTAATCCTCGATATGGATTTGCATAGATTAATTTGTAATAAAAATATGTTTCGAATGAATTTATTGCTATATGAATTTTGTATAAATTTAGTATATGAATTTCTTGCCAATTAATCTGTTTCGAATGAATATTTGTATTTCTGTTGAAAAAAATTGGCTAGCAAAGCTGGAGGCTAGCCCAAAAACAAAATATACAAAAAAAAAAAGGTATTTATACACGGATATTTCACAATTGTGCGTGTACGATAGAAAAAACAAAAAAAAAAATTAGCTATTGCACACGGCTATTTAACAGTTGTCCGTGTGCAATACTAATCATACACGGTTTTTTTGTTAAAAATCCGTGTATGATAGCCTTGCTGGAGGCGTAATACAAAATATCTAAAACTATTTGTACACGGATATTTACCAAAAGTCCGTGTATAATAGCTAAGAGAGCTACACGGACTTTTAATACAAAGCCGTGTAGAAAGAGGAATCGTACACGGTTAATTAGGGGATATCCGTGTAGCTCGGTAGTCTTTGTACACGGTTAATTAGGGAATTTCCGTGTAGAAATCATTATAATCACACACGGTTAAATATCCGTGTGTAGTTCCTGACCTATTCATACACCCTGGCTTTAAACACAGCAGGAAATCCGTGTAGCTCTTCCATTAATGTCCGTGTGTAATCTGTTTTTCTGTAGTAGTGTGGATCTACCGGATTGTTATGGCTCTCCTCGTCCTTCCATGAATATGCTTCTTACTTTGTTGGATCTCCAGTATTGTTCTGTCTCTCCTTCTTCATCTTAGAATCTCATTCTTACTCTATTAGATCTCCATGATTGTTCTTGCTCTCCACTTCATTTCACGACTCTCTTTCTCTCCTTATCTTTCCACGAATTGTCTTCTTACTCCGTTTGATCTCTTGTGTTATTCTGGCTCTCATTCTGCATCCAAGAATCTCCTTCTTACTCCGCTGATTCTCCAGTGTTGTTCTGGCTCTCCTTCTGGTGAAAATGACAAATTTGTTGTCAGCTTCAAGTGGGTGTGTTTAAATCGTCGGTTCGGCCTTCACAATAGGCTGGGCAATCAACTCCTGATGTCTGTACTAAACAGGTAGTGGCGCCTGGTTAAATTCATTGTGTTTCATATACACGTCTCCAATTGCCCTCGTCGGATGAATTTGTTTTTTTTATCAGTACATGGTTGATGCTGGCTTGTTTTCTTGCTTTGCCTTATTTTTGTTTGCTTAATTGGGGCTTAGAATAGATTGGTACGAGTTGCCATCTTTAACTGACTGACCTGCTATTAGAATAGATTGCTTAATAGTATTATCCATTTTGACTTACCTGCTATTAGAGGCCGGATTCAAATTAAGTTGAGGTCTGATGTTAAATTGGGCTCAATTTAAGTAGGCCGGATTTAGATCGAATTAGGTAATTTGTTTTTTCAATTATTTAATTAGAAGGAGTATATACAGAACTTGTGTAAACCTTAATAAGCTAATAGTAATAGATATATTATTTTAGATAAAAGATGGAATTAATGTTATTTTAGAAAACCAAGAAAACTTTACATCTTGTTCAACTAATTAGTATTAAAGTGCCATTAATATATTTATTTTATTTTTTATAATATTAATCAATTATAAAATAAGAAAAAGAGAATATTAATAAAATAAGTTAATTTATATGGGAAAATAACCATTTTTATTGTGAAATATTTAAATGATAATATTAATCAGTATTTTTAATCCAAATTCTAGCTACCGTTCTATTGTTAGAATTTCAGCGAATGTCATAATGACGCAAAACTTAATTAACAGATAGGCCTCAACGAAGAATCCGATTGATCTCGGCCTTGATTAACAGCCTTGATTAACAGATAGGCCTCAACACCAAGTTCAAAAGTCTAACAATCGGTTAGGGCCACTTCAAATCGGTGTTGAGGCCCCAAAATATGTGGTTATATGAGATCAATCGTAGTGGGCTCATGGTTGCCTCCACCAAGTTAACAGATAGGCCTTAATTAACAGATAGGGCTCGTGGTACAGCCGAAACTTGCACGACTTTTGCACGACTTTTGGAGATCAATAGTAGCTTGTTAATTAAGGCCTACCTTGGTGTATTTTGAGGCCTATCTGTTTTTCTTTTTTCATATTGGCGCCGAGATCAATCGGTTAGGGCCACTTCAAAATTCGTGCAAGTATCACACTAATCGGGTATGAAACCCGACTTAGGGTTTAATTCTGTTGATGCTCCGGCGAGTTTTCCGGTCACGGCAGGGCTGAGGAAGGGTACCACTAGAATCGCCTTGAAGAGGAGAGTATATTGGTTGTATCGTCGGTGGCCGACGATTACCGGAGAGGGGTGGTACATGGCGGAGCTTGAGTTCTCGGTACCGATCAAAACTCGAACTCGATTTCATCAATTTCTTTGCTTTTTTCTCTGATCATTTGCTCATTTAACATTGTTTGAACTTAAAGAAGCCTCAGGTGCATTTAATTTTGAATTTCATCAACACTTGGGTGATCTTCCATGTTTCAATTTATCGGGTTGGTACCGGTTGGCCACTGGTACTTGGTATTTGGCTTGGGAAATATGTTTGGAGATGGAGCGTCATGTTTAGACAGCAACAAGGTTGAAGAAGGTAGGTATTGGTCATGGCTTTTTTTTGTTAGGGTTTTGGGTTTGAATTTTTGGTTTCGGGTTTGGAGATAATCATGAGGTTTGTATCATTTTAATCTCATAAATCATGAATTTTATTAATAAACATGTGTGATTTATATTATTCTTGTAGCATGATATATTAACAATGAATGCATGAAGTTTGAAGATTTTATGCTTTTTATTTCTATTTTTAAAAGGGGAAATAGACAGAGGGGTAAGCATGTATATATGCAGCAGCAGATTTTTATTTTCTGAAATCCAACTTTGAAAATTGCTAGAAAATAGTAGAAAAATCAGAAAAATGCAAGGTTTGAATCTAAATTGATTGTCTTTTCATCCTCTATCTAATTGTTTAAACAGAATTTGAATTTGGTTTTCAGATCAGCCTGCACTGGCTGATCTGTACCAGCAGGTCACTTGGGGGTATTTTGGTGCTCTTGCTGTACCAGTACAGCCTCTATTGGGTATAAATGGTACTGTACACTGGTACCCATAGAAGGCAAAATCGGCCGTTCCGGAGCGGAATCGGCCGTTCCGGATCGGGATCGGACGGTACCGATCCGATTTTAGGCCGATTTACGCGGTTATTGAAGATTTCGTCAAATTTCGGCCGTTCCGGCATCATTCCGGTCAAATTTCAACCGTTCCGGTCCCATTTTGGATCAATTTCGTCCGTTTCGGACCGAAATAGACCGATTCCACCGAAACAGCCGAAACGCTAATCAACCAAACTCAAAAAAAAAATTTTGGCGGTCTCTCGGATTCGAACTTGCGCCTTCAGCGTTGCAACCAAACACAACTCCACCCCACCACAAAGTCTTTCTTGGTTAAAACTATAACTCATTTCTATATATCCATTTCTATATGTCCATTTAAACTCATTTCTATATATCCATTTCAACTCATTTCTATATATCTATTTAGTTGTACTACTTGTATTATATTGTATTAGTAGATTATTTGATTGTAATAATTTTTCTAAATTTTTTTATCAATTTTTTTCTATTTTTTTAGTGTAAAACAAGCTTTTGCCAAAAAAGTCCGATTTTCCGATCCGATTCGGCCGATCCCGACCGATTTTTCCGATCCGGATCGGGATCGCTCGGTGCCGATCCCGATTCCGATACCGATTTTTCCTTCTATGCTGGTACCATGTGGCATTTATCTTAATTGGACCATATATAAGTCATTGTATCAAAATCAAAAATCAAGGGAGGCATTGGTATCACAATATGTCACTTACCAACACCATTTCAAATATGCATATAGGTCCTAAGTCATTTGCATAATTGTATGAAGGTCCTTGAGCATCATATCATAGGGATTGGAATTCTCCCTCTTTTCATTTGCTCTCTCCTTTAACAATTATGCATCTAGGCCCTTTAAAGATTAATAAAACTCATAATATAGAAAGAGATGTAGTGAAACATCAATCTTTCATATATCATTTGTCTTATTTCTCTTTTATGCATTGAAGTCCTTCAAAAGTCCAAAAATAGCATAAATAGGGAGATATAGTTAAACATCAATCCCTAATATACTATTTAATTTTGTTTTAAATTCCTTTTCATTTGTTTTGCACTTTTTAGTTGATTTTATATTAAAAGAATTATATAAGAATTGGATATTCAAAGGATGTAGTTAAACATCAACTTTCAATATTTTTCTCCTTTTATATTTCTTATAATATAAAATTTCCCTTTTATTATATATTTTCTATTTATGTGTTTTATGCATTTATACATTTTTTGTCCTTTTTCTTTGTAGTAGAAAATAAAGAAATAAAAAGGAAAATAAAAGAAGAAAAAGGAAGAGAGGAGGCAGAGAAGACAAAGAGGAGCAAGAAAATCACAAAAAGCACATTTATCATTTTTTTGTTCTTTTTAGAATCATTGGCTTAAAAATCAGTTATAAAGCTATTAATTGTCTCTTCTATTTTTTTATTTTTCATTTTTAATCCTTTTGATATAATATTTATTATTACATAAAAGGAGTTCATTTATTTATATGATTTCATGTTTCTAAACTCACTGATATGAATTAGAAGCACTCAATCTCATCAAACCCAAAACTAAAAGAAGGGAGAAAAGGAAGAGATTAACAAAAGAAGCTCCAATTGCATAAAAGGGAAAGAAAGAAAATCTCAAAGCAAGAACATCTCTTTATTTATTCATGATCAATATACATGAACATCAAGCTCTTTAGATTTCTACATTGCATCAAAGAACACAAATTTCTACCTATTCTTTTGATTTCGGCTAAGAAAGAATTTCTTTCTTTTTCTCTCTTTCCCTCTCTTTTTCCTTCTATCTCTTGTAGTGAGTGGCTTACTGAAAATTTCGGATTTTGTATATGTGTAGTTGCTTATCTTTTTTTTCTCTTTGATTTGGTGCTCTTATATAGCCTAGAGCAAGAGGTTTAGGGTTTAGGCATAGGGGCTGAGGTGGCTTGATCCTTGCCTTCCTTTTTCTTCATCTCCTAATCAATGTTCTAGATTTAATCTTCAAGGTATCAAACCATATATGCAGATGCATAGACCAATGGTAATCAGCCATGTTGGCAATCCAAGCTTCAGATTTCATCTTAGCCATTCATGCTTTTTAATTAATGGTTTTGTTCTATTGGCCGATATGCATGCTTCTCGTCATGCATGGGAGGAAGATTCTTCCAATTTGTCATGTAGTCTAGGCTCAGGGACAGGTGTGCATGAAGTTAATTCAGCACAGAGGTGCAATTGTCAGTGTGGTACAGTGGTCTTCATAATAAACCGATTTTATCATAGGCCATAGCCGTTTGTTCGCTTCTAACCAATGATAAACCTCCACAGGGCAGGCACAGCATATCTTTATCATCCCTTGCGAGGCATCAAATGCCTTTGGCTGCCATTTTCCATTTTTGATCATTTGATCAGTATCTTCTTTTGATACCCGTCGGATGTCGTTTCCCAAATCAAGCAAAATCCTTTAATGTGCTCTCAATTAAGGATTGCAGTGGCCATACAAGATCCCAACGACACCATTTAAAGCCTTTGAAAGGCACAATTGCATTCGGCTTACTCCAATTTAAACCATACCCGATAGCGGGCAGACCCAAATCCGTTCCACTCTTTCTTTCTTCTCTTATTGGCAGAGAGTATCCCCTTGCAAAATGGAGCCGGAACCTGTAAAGGATTAAGGTGACCTCCTTTCTGAATTGCACTTTTCTTTCATTCTTCCATTATCGGTGTAGAAGATGGGGAGAAAGAAATCAAAGGGGAAGGGGACGGGTGACAAGTGGGACCCGCGGGTCAGTCTCAGTGTGTAGCGAAGAATACCTCCCCTTTTCCTTATATTCTTCCTCATAGATGCGGGTGTTTCACCGTGAACCGCGCATAGGCCTTCATTGGCTTATCGTACTCCGCGTTCGGGGAAAATGAAGGGGTCATTTGCATTATAGCGCCGGGGTTTCAAATGGATTCGAGCTTGGCCGAGCTTGGTGTATCATGAGCCGTTCAGCTGCCAACCTGATTCACATACTTGATTTTAGTGAGCCGAGTGCATCCATATGCTTGAACCAGCGCACTTTACCTCATTTCAATGACTAGTGGGCCCAGACTGTTAGGTTAAGTCTAGTGGCCCTCCCAATTTGTACCTGAATTGGTTAGGGTATTTGCTATGGGTACCCTGTGCCACGTGGCACCAATCAGGGACTTCTGTTTTATGATTTCATTATCTTTCTTAACCATTTTGAATTAGGAAATGTGCCATATATCAAAATTCATGATTATTTGAATAGGATTTAATCATGAACTTTATTCAGCAAATTTTATTTCCTGTTTTGTGGCATTGTGTCGAATTAAAGTATGGTTAAACCTTTAATTGACCAATTCATGTAGTTAAGTGGCATCTTTGTCCAAATAACTATGACCTTGACTTTTTAGGGTCAAACAGAAAGAAAGGGGCTCCGAAAATTAGTTGGAAGAAGAGGTCAATATTTTGGGATTTACCATATTGGGAGCATTTAGAGGTTCGACATTGTCTCTATGTGATGTACGTGGTTAAAAATGTGTGTGATAGCATGGTTGGAACATTATTCAATATTCCGGAAAAGACTAAGGATGGTATCAATGCCCGGAAAGACATGCAATTCTTGAACATACGACCGGATCTACAACCAGCAGAGAAGGAAAGAGAAAAGGGTAAACTTTGCACATATCTAAAATCCGCCATGCATACGTTGTCGAAAAAAGAAAAAATAAGTTTATGTGAATGCCTTCATGGTGTCAAAGTTCAATCTGAATATTCTTCAAATTTTAAAAACTAGTTTCACTGGAAGATTTAAAATTGACAGGTATGAAGTCCCGCGACTATCATGTTTTAATGACACAGCTTCTTCCTGTTGCAATTCGGGGCATATTGCCACCGTGTGTTAGGCAGATCATCACAAAGCTTTATTTTTTCTTCAACGCCATTTGTTGCAAAGTAAATGATCCTGATAAGTTAGATGCTTTGTAGAAGGAGGTTGTTGTCACTCTCTGTCATCTTGAAATGTATTTTCCGCCGTCTTCTTTTGATGTAATGGTTCATTTAATTGTTCATCTAGTTAGAGAAATTAAGATGTGTGGACCTGTTTTCTTGCGGTACATGTATCCGTTCGAGAAATACAAGGGATTGTTAAAGGGATATGTGAGGAACTGATATCGTCCTGAGGGCAGCATTGTAAGAGCCTATGCTGCCGAAGAGGTTATTGAGTATTGTACTAATTATCTGGATGATTTAAAAGCCATCGACATCCCTAAACCTCGGCACGAGGGAAGACTTCACGGGGTAGGCACAATCGGTTCGAAATTAATCGTTCCCGAACATAAAACGATGGCACTAGCACATTTATATGTTTTGCAGCATCTCACCGACGTTCATCCTTTTTTGGACGAGCACATGGCTATCTTGCGGCAACAGAATCCTAAGAAATCCGATAAGTGGTTGATTGGAGAACACAATGAAAAGTTTGAAGGATGGTTTACACGTAGAGTCATGAAAGCTCCGGAGGGAGAGAACATTAAAGAAATTATCAAAATGTTGGCTCTCGGTCCAGTCCATGTCGTGAAAACCTTTCAAGAATTTGACATCAATGGGTATACATTTTACACAAGAAGTCAAGATTTAAAGAGTACCGTGCAAAACAACGGAGTGACAGTGGTAGCCGTGTCGAGTGATTTTTTAGGAGCTAAAGGTGTCAGACCATCGAAAAAATTTGGGAGCGAGATTACAGAAAATTTAAGATCCCGTTATTTCAGTGTAAATGGGTCGATAACCGTAAGGGCGTTAAAATTGATAACGATGGTTTCATTTTGGTTGATTTCAATAAGGTTGGATACAAGGATGATCCATTTATACTTGCAAGACAAGCCACACAAGTGTTCTACATAACTTATCCGGCTGATCGTTCAAGACATGTTGTCCTCTCCGGAAAAAGACGTATTATCGGGATTGATAATGTGGATGACGAAGAAGCGTACAATCATTTTGATGATATACCTTCGTTTTCCATTGACATGGTATCTTTACCAACTATTGTGGATAATGAAACAAGTTACATGCGCAACGATCATAATGAAGGAGAATGGATTGAAAAAAATTGATATTTAATGTTTTATTGGTATGTCATATATAGACTTTTTTAATCATTTCCAAAATGTGAAAAATCTTCAATATTCATGACTGAATGTGTTTATTAATTTTTTTCAGGAGGCATTATAATTACTTGATAATGGGAAGCATGTTAGTTATCTTCAATATTTAAAACTTTTTTCATTCATGTTATTAATGTTTTTATTGTGTTATTTAGTAAATTTTGAATTATGTAAATGTGACGCTAATTATTAATGTAATTGTTGAATTATGTGAATGTTTTTATTATGTTTTTTAATCAAATGTTGAATTATTGTGTTATTTAGTAAATTTTGAATTAGTAAATTTTGAATTATGTTTTTTAATATAATGATGTCTAGATCCTTTAATTATATTTATATCTTTGTGTTCCAAAATAAACTCGTCTTGTGTGATGAACTAGATCTCGGGATGCCTTTGAAGCTATAGTATTTTATAGGCGTGAACTAATGATCTTGTTTGTATTACTTAATTAGTAAAAGAAATAGAGAACAAAGTTTGTTTCTTGTCTCCTATATATACTAAATGTTATTAGCTCATTGGAAAAATAATTTTATGTGATCCAAGCAACATCCATATAACAACAATATATTTTATCCGTGAGGAAGCAACTTTATCTTTGTGAATAAATCATATTTCAGAAACTATTAAGCTATTTTCATACGAACAAACCGAAAATTAAACTAAGTTGGTTTTACTATTGCTCTTGTAATTTTTCTTTCCATGTTTCTAATAATTATTTGGTTGTTCAATTTATATAATGGGACTTGGTACGCGTCACAACATACATGAAGTAACGGTTTCGCTTCTTGTTTAACAAGGTCAATAACTAACTTTACTCTATTTTTTCTCAGAAGTCACAACATAATTCTTGACCAGCAATAAACATAATCTGTTGGAATGACAAGCTGACACATGTAGTCGGTGCCACACCAGATCTAGAGGAATAAATCAAGGAAGTGTATCAGACCAAATATCTCTTGAAGATGAATCGAGACATGTATGCGTCCTGATGGAATCTACAAAATTAGTTGATTTCTCTTGAAGATGAATCGAGACATGTATGCGTCCTGAAGGATATCTTGCTGATTTGTTGTGTACAGGAGGGGGCGGCTGCCAACCAGGATATATGCTCTCTTCTCTAAGAAATAAACTAACAAAGAACAATTTTATTTTTCCAGTGTTGTGTCTGTTGTAACAAAACATATTTGAGATGAAATAAAATATTCAGAGGGTGTGTGTGTATTATGGAGTGCGCTATAGGTGATACCACGTTAAAATCTCTATGTTCGTTTGATCCTCTTTTTTGTGATGCTGCTGTGAATTTTGACATAATCAGCTAAGATGATGACATAATGATAGAGGTATATATGTCCATGATCAGCTGCATTTTTGCTAGCTAGAGAAATTGGAAACCTACCACTTCATTTTTGAAAACCTTCAACGTTGAACATGAGCAAGGCTCGGAAAACAAATTATTTATTGCCGTAAATATTTTATAAATTTTGATAGGGACATGGACCTAGGCCCAAAATATAGAAGCTAATAGGCCGCACATACAAGCCCAAAAGCAAAGCAATAGATCAAGAGAGAGCTCAGACCTAAATGGCTAGTTGCACTATCATGGCCCAAACTTAAAAAGCATAGAAGAGAAAGCACAAATCTGAATTATCAAATTTTTAATGAATGGACGATAACAAGTCGATCGGCTGCTGTGTGTGACGCACACAACCTATTAATATAACATAAAAATTTTGAACAACCAAAGAACCTTAAACACAAACAACTTAACTGAAGAAATTGATCATCTGAAATAGAAAGATATCAATCTTGGGCGGAGATGTGCAGGTTTGGTTTCTTAGTAGTGATTGACAAAAACATTATATTCCACCGCATCATACTTTGCGAATGTCCGTGCCTGCACGTACCCGCGAGCGAATCTAAACAACCCGCTCCCTCCGACAATCGGCATTTCCCGCAGTTCAGAAAGCACTTCGTTGTGTCCAAAAATAGCAATTGTACTCCCATTATATATCTCGTCAGTTAACACTAAGTTCATTGCCATGAGAAACTTTAATTTCTTCAACCCCATTCTGGCGTAAAAACCTTTTGCTCGGCCACTAACTTTGAGTTCAAATCGGGTTCAAGTGTCAGTGGGTCATTGATCATGACGACAGCCCCGAAAAATGTGGATGACGTGTTGGTTCCCGACGCTTGTGCTACTCGAACAGCCGTTGGGTTGGGACCAGTGAATATGTTGTGCCAATAAACACCACCTACCATGTAGTTAAATAAGATTACACTTACAAACTTTTAAACTAAAAATCTAAATTTATAAGTTGTTAATTAATTAGGACAATTAATTAACGGCGTATCTTTATACGTACTTGGAAATGATTTCAAATTATTATAAGTATAGTAATTCATTAACAAACGTACTTTTATCTTATAGGTATCAAATATGACTAAATATCGCAATAATTAAGATAATAATTAACCTACATATATTTATTGTATAAGTAAATTAGTAGAACCGTTTATTATTATAAGAATTAAATAAATAGTTTATCTTCAAATTAAATTAAAATAACTATGATCAATCCGAACGTGTCAGACTGACTGAACCGAACACAGTCTAACTGACTGAACTGATTAAATATTATAACCCGTAGCTAAATAAAATAAACCCGAACACATTAATAAAATAAGACGAGGGAGAGTACTGTTACGGAAATTTAGTCTATATTTTAATTAGATTATGTTACGAATTTCAGGTCATCTAGCCAATCTTGATTCTGATCTGTGGTCTGATCCCGTGGACGACTATATCGGAGTAGGCGAGAATCCTGGAGATTACGCTGGTCTCTAGCGCTCGCACACGGCTCCCGCTTTACATTCAGATGTGGGATATCTGAATTTTTCTTTTCGTGGCGTATTATTACGAGTCGACCCACCTGACCTGTCATGTTTAATTAAATTAAATAGATGCATTGAAAACTATAGAGCATATTTATCCTTTCTGCACTGTAGATAGGACTTGCATAATCCCTGAAAAACTATAATTTGCTGTATTTTTGGAGTAGGATAACTTAAAGATATAGTATATAATATTATATTATATTAGATTATTAGTTTGTCTTCTTCTCGTAGAAGACAATATATTATTATGTAGTCGCATGCATGCATTGGTGAACGTTGAGATAAAAGACCTAGTGACTTTGTTCCATCTCGTAGGATGGGGTACGAGCCGGTCTGATAGCCACTGAGCTGAGTGATCACTTGATCCAACGAATTAAATCATAGCCGTTGACAGAACAGGACATCTCAGATACCAGTTAATTTAAATAACATATTGTTCATACTTTCGCACCGTTTTCAAAATATGTAATGACTTTTTTTATTAGTTAATACTATGTTTTTTTTTTCTGTAGCTTGTTCTGAGAAGGAAAATATTTATTTAATATAAAGCTTTTTTTAAATTAAATAATATATATGAAAAAAGCTTGTATCCAACAATTTCTTTGGCAGAAAAAAAGTTTGTGTTAATATAACTTCCTATATTGTTCTGAAATTTCATGCAGAGGATACCAAAAAAGTTTATATTTTAAGAGCTCTTTTAACGTTAAGCAAGTAACACAAATCTCATACCGCAATTTGTTTTAATGCATAAAACCACATTTTTGTATCTGATCAACAAAGTGTTATGATCAGATCAATAAATGAGGTGAGCCAAAAAGAATTGGACTAGCCATGTAGAACATGTTATATGATGTAACATGACTAGAATGTTTAAAAACTTGACTTGTTTTTTAAGAGAAAGATGGAAATCGAGTTTCAAAATTTTATTACAAACAACACAAGTGGTGTCAAATTTGACTAATGTTTTAGAAAAAAAATATAAAGTAAAGAAATAAATAACTTGACATAGGAAACTTTATATTAACCTGACAGAAATATAAAATAACTTGGACAGAAATATAAAATAACTTGACATAGGAAATTTGTCTGGTCTCCTTGTATAGTTTGATCTGAGTACTGCATCATGAAATTCCCTTGGTGCTTAATACCCAACATTGCGGTAGTTGGCATGAAGCTCTATTTAAAACTTGAGTTGATTATGCATCATGGAAAAAGTGGTATGACATTAATATAGAATCAAGAAAAACAAATGTGGAGCGTCTTTCTTAATTCCCGCCACCAGATCGATTTGAAAAACAAAGTGGTATGACGATTAATAGACGTGGGCTTGTAGATATTGTAGGTTATTTCTGGATGAAATAGACATGGAAAACATATACTTCATATTTGAAGGCACTAAACTTGTACTTGATAATTAATTATTTCTTTTCTAGCTCCAAGTATTTTTCTTATTTATCTAAAATAATACACAGAAATTGAAGTGTACTAACTAATGAATGTTTGGTCAGACTACTATATATTATATAATTATTAGTTCAAATCTATTTCAAATTTAAGTAAAAGAGAATGTTTAACAAGTCGGCGTCGCCTATTTTGAATAGCAATGCGTGCTAATCCATACAAGGTCGTTGTCAGATACACATGCTACTAGCAACTAAATATAATTAAAGAAAAGATTATAATAATGAAAGAGTGTAGACAGGAAACAAAAATGTTGCTCAGTACTGTTGTTCCATATTTCGTTACCAAATACACTTTAATTAAACATTATTCTTATTAATATTTATTGATTAATTACTCTAATAATCAATATTTTAAAATATGAAATTCAACTAAATCCTAATTAAGTAAGAACCAAGCTTAAATGAAAAATATTTATGTTGTTTGAATAATGAATTTTTAAATTTTAACAACTATGACCTGAAACAAAAGGTGTGATAATTGTTAGAGAATCCTCAGTACACCCTCCATGAATTTTTTTTAAAGTTAATTTTGATTCTTATTTGATTATTACATTTACTAGCTAGTATTCTATATAGACCAATATTTTCCTTTTTACTGTGATTTTGTATATTAATTGGTATCGTTGTTAATTACATCTCAAACAAGATTTTAACAACCTAACACACATCTAGTGAACGTGGCATCTAACTCCCAGGAATTCAAAGAAAATTCCATTTGTGTACGCTTCCAATATTTTAATGTAATAGAGGACAAAAGTACTAATATTCTCTACTCGAAGCATTGTATTTATTCTATAAAAAAATGAAACTTCTTTAGCCACTTAGGTAAGGATTTTAAAATAAGATTATTTCCTTATCAGATAAACTATTGGAAAGGCTATGGTGGTAGGAGAGAATGGAGGTAGGTTTGGCGACCATAAATTAGTGGTAAATATATGTGTTAGAGGAGCATTTTAACAGTTTAAAGAGATATATTATTTTGTAAGAGGCCATGGTAGAAGAGAGAGTTTAGATGAGAAAGGAGGTCAAGGTCGAACAAGACAAATGATGTCCAAATATTCTAACACACTATTCGAAATAAAGTAGTGTTGGAGTTGATTTATTAAGAGCCTTTGTAATGACTCTCATGACATGTGTTTACCTCTCAGTAAAATTTATTAGAATTTACTTGTGAGATTTAAAAAAAGTATCATCATAATGCACCTAATATGTATATTGTCTTTGTTTCTCAGTTCCTATTTATTAACTCGTGTATTGTATTGTACAAAAAAAATAACTGAATGAATTTATAATTTTCTATTTTGTTTACCAATTATCAAGTTAGAATTAATTTCCATTATTTCAAAAGTATAAGAAATAACATTCCAGCCATACCCTCACTCATTGCCATATATTTCGTGCCAAAATTATGCAGAATTTTTTGTCAAAATCTTTACAAACCCACCAAAAATACTAATAAAATAGTATTAAGCTTTTCTTGAATAGATCTACCTACTTAGCTCATTTTGCCATCAAATAATCTTCAAAGTCACTCAACATACACCGCTGTGTCCTATACTATTAATATATAGAGAGCACGAGTTGTAACATTATTATGTGTGGGAAAGTTAGACTAAAATTGAAGAGTGAGCCAAAATATTCCTAGTTTTTTAATGGTGGATAATTTTAATTTATTTTTGGCTGCAACATAATTTTACAATTTTTACTTGAGATAAAAGAGATGTAATTTTTTTTTTTTTAAACTTGGGCAAAGTGTCCACCCTGACACTAAATTGCCTCTTCCCCTAGCATCTTTTTAATATCAATTAATGAAGAATATACAAAAAAAACTCCTAAAAATAAAAATAAAAACTATTGGATAGGACAGGGCTTTTCCAAAAAAAATCAAGCGTGAAATGACAGAAAATCGACTCGCTAAAAAAAGAAAGGAAGGATAAGAATTGCTAAAAATGAAAAACAAAATATACAAGGTGAAACCATGTGGATGTATAACGGGTAGACATATTGACACCACACCCATTTATATTAACACAACATCTTTGAAAAAAACTAAATTTCGGACAATTTTAACTTTCTTTAAATGTCTTTCTAACTACCATATTTGTTCATAATGTAATTAATATAGTTATTATTTATTAATTATTTGATTTCCATAATTGGTAGGTACTCTTTTCCTTTTTATTTTATTCTGCATTGATGTAATGTAAAGTTTCGAAATTGTGATATGATATGAATTTGTTTTTTACTGATTTAACTTGTATATATTGTTCAAAGTTTGATTTCAATCATCACGATTTTCAAACGGCATATTGAATTCAATTTTCAAGCAAACAAGATACGTATTTAAGAGTCCGGCTACTATACCACTAGTGTCATTCCAAACTAAATAACACCACATCTTAAACCATTGAATCTACTTTAATATTCGTACAAGACACTAGTGTCATTCCAGCGCTATCTTGTACACGAATATTAAAGTAGATCCAATGGTTTAAGATGTGGTGTTATTTAGTTTCGAAATTGGTGTTATATAAATTTAAAAAGTTTTGATCTCTTATGATACAATCGCTTTAATATGTAAAATGATCCAACTCAAATTTATTGCTTAATTTTATAATTTTTTCTATTAATTTTTATATGTATAATCTATATGTTTATTTTAATTAAAATTGTTAAGAATTTTTTTTATTGATGTTTTGTAATTAATTTATATTTGTTAATTGAATAGATGGATCATTCTCCTATCAAATTAATGAGCTATCATCAACTTGGATGGTTTCCAATATGATATTGGGAATTTCTAGAATATTTTATCACTTCTTGTTTAATGCATACAATTCATTAATTTACCAAATCTTTAATTTTTTATTGTAGTGCTATGTTGTACTTTTATTTTATTTTTTTTAATCATAAGTTGAATTTCAATATTATTCATGATAATTTGCATTAGTCTTTTTATAT
This sequence comes from Carex parvula, assembly GCA_025461045.1. Lineage (NCBI taxonomy): Eukaryota > Viridiplantae > Streptophyta > Magnoliopsida > Poales > Cyperaceae > Carex > Carex parvula. Next base: position 246,980 of record JAJGRW010003121.1, read on the forward strand.
AACCATGTCATTTTTTTTAGTCATTCAATTTGTACAAAAAAAGATAAAATGTTAATTGACAAAACAATTTATATACAGTAGATTGTTAATTAATAACTTGTGATGTTAGATAATAAAATCTATCAATATATATAATATTGATATATTTTAATAATATAATAAAATATTTCACTGTTGTAATTCTCTTAAAATAAATTATTTCATGAATACTTATTTCATGAATCGAACTTTTAAGAAAAAATATCAGATAATAATATGAGAGAAACAAATTTTAAACGAATAACATAGTTTATAAAACATTAATTTTAAGGAATTTTTTTGTGGTATTATATGAGAGAGAATTAATTTTAAAGAAAATACTTAATGAAGGGTGAAATTGTCTATACAGTAAAATATTTAGATGAGGTTGTGTTAATAAAATAATTAGTAGTTTTAATATCATTACCCATGTATAACTGGAGGCAATAAGACAAAGGATGGAGAAAATATTCTTTTAGAAAGAACACATGAAAAACAGGAATAATATATAATGCAATCATGATTACATAAGACTGGGTAATTGGTTACCATATAAAAGAAGTTGGTAGCAGCAGTATGTATCTTTCTTTAACTGCAATTTTGATAGTGACTTATATATGGGATGGAGATCTCCAAAAATATCAAGAGCTGCGTTAGCCAAAAAGATTGACTGGAACGATGAATCTACTATAGATATTGAATGGAACGATTGAATGTACTGTAGATGTTGACTGGAACGATGAATCTACTGTAGATATTGACTGGAACAATTGACTGGAAAAGATTGACTGGAACGATGAATCTACTGTTGTCACACCCCCGATCCGAAGGTGCGACGACTCTACCGCGTCTATTTACCATTCAATATACGTAACATAAGACACGGATCTTTTTTATGTATTGCCAATAGCATCAATTATTTTTACCACATCCCAATATTCGATCATTTTTAATACACCCTACATCAAGTATGTTTCACAACAAGAATAAGTGACTTTTTGTGAGGGTAAAAAGTTACTTTTCGCGATGGAGTACTGTCATAACTGTGCTTTTTCTATTCGCGACGGTACTTTTCGCGACGGAGAACTGTCATAAATGCGCTTTTTCCCTCGCGATAAGTGCCTACTTTGTTGTTGTGTTTCTCAAAATGAAAAATTTGTATGATCTTGTCAAAATTTAAAAATCTCCATGCAAATTTTTCAAATTTCAAGTTCAACCCTCGGATAATTATGAATCATCCCACAATTCAATTACTCTAACTTTTATTTCCTTAAAGGTTTAGAATTTGTGAACTTCGTTTACCCAAATTTACTAAAAGACATGCCCTCTTAAATGTGGAATTTTCAAAATCCCCCAAGCTTGAACGAAACTTAGGTTAGAAAGTCGCGGACTTCGTGTGTTGATACATGCATATTCACATTTTTGTTGTTGCTTTTGATTTTTCATTTTGATTTTTCTTTCATGATTTAGCACTATCTTTCCCATCCTCATTTAAGCACCTATTAGTTACAAGTAGTTAACTGTACCCAACCGTTCTAATTTAAGAGTGCTTTGCATGCTCATAGTCTAACCTTCCACCAACACGAATGTCAATTTTATCGGGAGACTAGTGGAGTAGGAGTGCTAAGGACTCATAACCATAAGTACGTCATGACGCCGTAACATAGGTCATTGGAGTCGCCTTTTATTTTCCAAAATTTTCAAATTGAACCCACTTTCTCAACATTTATGCATGTACCATGAATACACACATCCCTAAGTATTCATTCATACTTGTGGATATTCCAATCTTTCCAAAATTTAAAATCTCAAATATAAATAGCTTCTTTAATAAATTTAAATTCCAAATGTCTCAATTTCATACATCTTTATTTCTACAAAGTTTTTCGCCAAATTATGTTGGCATTTCAAATTATTCCAAAGGTTTTACCGAAAATTTCTTAAAAATTTTGCATCAATACTTCTAATGTTTGCCAATCACTCAAATTTATCACCTCCTACTAAATTAAACATGAAATTAAACATGATCCTAAATGCAAATGCAAGATACATTCTCTTCCTATCGCCCAAGCTTAAATTAAGCATTGTCCCCGATGCTGTAAAATAAAACAAAAGAAAATAGGAAGAAATATGGACTTAACTTATTGGTAGAAGTCGGTGGTAGTACGAGGTAGGAATGCCTCGCGGGGCGTCGTCTTTGTCCTCGTCCATTGCCACGTCATCTTGAGCGTCGTCGGCCTCTGGAGCATCGGCTGCTGCCTGTCTCTGCTGCTCGACCGGCACGCCTAACATGTGGTGGTGTGGGCGGCTCATCTTCGAAATCGACATTGGTGTTTTGACAGGCGGTTCGAGCATAGTACATGGCATTTTGCGCTTGGGTCTCAATGTCATTCAAGCGTCCGTCGAGATGGAGACGCAAGCTATTGATGGAGTTTTCCATGCCCACCATGTAGTCCATGATCTCTTGGTTGGTTGGCCCTGCTGGAGGTGGAGGCTCGGCGCGAGGTTGTGGTTGTGGCTCTTTAGGTGCGATGGGCTCATCACTGATATGCCATGTTGCCTCATTCAAGTAATCGATGTCGATCGCAAGACGTAACCAATGTCGGATTGTCCCTGGTCCAACATTGATCCAGTAATCTCCGTACTCGGATCGCTCAATCAGCTTGGCTCGTACCAACGGAAGCATCCCCTAGTGGCAGTTGTAGGGCTATTGCAATTTTGGTGATGATGCCACCTACTCGGATAACCCCATTTTGCTACCTATTTGTTGCTACTACATAGAGATGCTTGGCCAAATTGTAGCCAATATGGGGCATGTAAAGCATCTCACCTTGATTTTTGCGCAACATGCAGCACATGTATAACAGTTCCTTGAGGTTAATGACCGAGGCTGTCTCCCTCCGAGCAAAGATGGTGTGACCGAGAACCCGCTGGATATATCGTAGAGTTGGGTGGAGGATATTCCTGGTCCTTTGATGGCCGAGAATGCCATCTTCACAAGTTAAGCGCCGGAACTATCCCTCGGTCATGTCATGGAAGAAATCGGTGGTTGTGCGCATTTGGTTGACATCCGCCGCGGGGATGTTGAGAAGGGACATGAACTCGACGGAGTTCATCTCATGTGCATAACCTCCTAGATTGAATTCGAGAACACCTGTGCCCCGGTTGAACTCAATTGAGGAGAGGAACTCAAGCGTGATGCCTTTGTAGGTTGGGACTTCGTCGCAGAGGAAATCCCAAAGATCTAGTCGCTCGGTTAGTAGTTAGACTGAGTTGTAGAGACCCAACTCTTGGATGGCATCTACATCAACCCACCGAGACGGCTCAATGGTGTGGCGCCGCTCGAAAATGAGCCTCCGGTTTGCCTGTTTCTCATTTAATGGGTTTGCAGGCGGATATCTGAGCTTGCTGGTTTGGCCTTTGTCACCTTTTTGTTTCTTTGCAGACTTCTTAGCTTGCATTGTGTACTGCAAGAAAACACTTAACAAGAGGGATCAAACAACTATGCACAAACCACAAGTAAAAAACAATGAATTTTGGTGAAATTTAAGCTGAATGCCGCCTTAGTGCGGGTAGAGTGCAGGTGGGTCTGGCCGCACTGACACAAACAGTTCAAAATTTGGCCTAAACTAGACAAGTGCGGATGCACTGCGGGTAGAGTGTGGGTCATTCTGGCCGCACTCAATGGTGAAAATCCAATGGGCTTTTGGCCCAAAATATTAATTCATAATTAATATTTGTAATCTATTTAATATTAATATAATTATTTTAAACAATTCTGAATAATTATATTTTCTTGCGACTGTTGTTGCGATAAATTTATACAACGTGTCGTACATGCTTATAAATTTTAATGTGTTTAAGCTTGTCATCTCTATGACATTTATTTATTAATTATAACTCTTTATAATTAATTAATAAATTTATTCTCTGATTACTTTCCTATTGGTGTGACCCGATAGGATCTATGTTATGTTGGCAATAGAATTAAAACTCCTTTTAATTCTATAAATCATAAGTGGCATCTAGCAGAATGCATTATGACTACTCAATTGACACAGATGATTTACAATACAATATCATGATCCAGTAAACAATTTACTCGTATTAATTCTTATGTCTCATAGTATCAGATCAGTTTTAAGGTAGGTATGTGTCATCCTTGCAAACTTAATCTTTTCTCGATCTTAAGTAGATTATCAAATATGATTAACTCTTTAATCATACCGCGCGCTGATAACCCTACTTTATCAAGAGGCTTAGTGATACTATTACTCGTAATGTATACAAGGGACAATAGTAGTCTTGGTGAACATCTCTCCTCCGCACAGGTCATGTATACTGAAATGTCATCTTTATAGCTACTTTTTACGGATAGCGTTAAACAACACTCACGAATACACACTTCTCATGTAGAAAACGAGGAACCACCTCATACTTTAGAATTTAACACTGAATGAAACATTAATGACACGAACACAATTCCATTTAACATTTCATTGAGGGTCTGTCAAATACCATGTTCTCTAACATGTATCTATGTGATTAAAATGACAACACTTTGTCTATGATTTGTAAAACTTAACATTTATTTAATCCACATACTAAAATTTGATTGGTCAATTAGTGTTCTTTGCTAATTACCTCGGTTAGTGACTATTAAGAGTATTTATCATCTATATTATAGAGTTCTACAATTTCAAGTCATTAACTCGAAATGATTCATAATTCGATAAATCTCAAAGAACAAAATGATATCTTTATTAATCATCCATTACATGAACAAAATATATAGAATAAAATTATCCTACGATTGACTTCTAAATTGTTACACTAACAGTTATGCTATGAATTAATCACAACCATAGATATTAAACTTACATAACATTTTTTTTCTCTTTCCATAATTAGAAAGGGGGACTCCAATAGAATATAAAAGAGCATAAAGTAAAAGAAATTGGAGGCAAAACTGAGTTCACACTTCACAAGAGCACTCAAAAATTTTTAGTTTCTACCTCAAACTTTTAAAATTCGCATTTTTGATATTATTTTATAAAAAATTCAAAACTTGCCACATGCGCAGACTGAATATGCGTACTATTTTTTTTTGGTGCGCAGTCTGGTAATTTTTTTTCCTTTCCTCTTATGTTATGTGCTATTAAAAAAAAGGTTTTGGTGCACAGACCAGGTATAAAAATGGTAAGTTTTGAATTTGAAAAACGGTCACAAGATGCGAATTTTGAAAGTTTGAGATAGTAACTAAAAATATTTCGGACAAGAGCATTTTGCTTAAAGTTTTAGCAAAAAAAAACAAATTGTAATTATGAAACCAAATGGTGTTAAATTTTTTGTTGGGACCAACTAATTATTGTCTGCCCTGATGTTTCCTATTAACCGGTTCTCCTTGCTTTTGTTAAATTCTGTGTTAAATTCTTTATTTAAGGAATCATTCTATGAAACAAAAGCGCCGACCACTAATACCTTCTTCTCTTTTTTGTTACCAAATAAACTAATTAAAGCAACATGAATTCCATTCTTGCATGCACTCCAGTAATATTAAACAGGAAACGTCCATTGCAATGGATTTGGCAGAAATACAGGTACTGTATTAATAATTGAATAATGAACCCACAATGTGTCATTTTGCATCTAACAGTAATATGTGAGAAAATTGATATGTTATTTTATATGGAGGAAGGTTTCAATACTTCATGCTTTTCTTACCTCTTCATGCATCATATTTTATATCTTCATTTTCAAAGTTCAATACTTCGGGATGAAATTTCATAATTTTTTAGAAATTTTTACTATTTTTTTAGATAGACAGGAAATCACTGTTTTTGAACGGTCCAGATACATTAATTTTGTATTTATCTTAAAAAATAGCAAATAATTTCCAAAAATTATAAAATTTAATTCCGAGTATATTTTAGTATGGATATCATATTGAGCGGTTCGGATCGACATATTAAACTTTAAAAATGAATATATAAAATATGAGTTACGATAAAATATGAAAAACACAAAGTATTGGAACCCTCTTCTTTTATGTGATAGCACTTAATATATAAATTGACTCGATCATCATATTTCTTTTTTGTCCTTATTAGGCTAACTGGAAGCATTCCCTTTTATTATAATGGAGAAGATATTATTTATTAATGTATTTATTTTTAATTGCTAAAATCGAGGAGAGTCGATGCTTTTTTAAAGGTAGCTGTGGCAAAAGCAAATAAAAGGAAACTTTTTTAAGGTGGTTTTGTACTGAAGTCTGAAGACAACTGTAGGCGCAATTTTAATAGTACATAATCATCTCCATTTATTAGTTTAGGAACACCTCCATTGAACTTTAATAAAAACATTGATATATATGTGTAGGAAGTAATTAATATTATTTTAAAATCTTTACTCTTAAATATTCATAAATTTTCTTTGTCTCACCTGCTGAAAAAACAACAAAAAATAAATAACTTTTTGCAATATAATCAACATTTTGATTTTCATAAGAAATTAAGTTACGCATTTTTCTATATTATTATTTAAAAAATGTAGTGTACTAAATACTAATACTAGAGCCTTAGCAAGGAGTGCTTAATCGATCACTCCTATAATTTGAAATTTTTAATTATGTATATTGAATTTAATTTTTTAAAACTTTATATGGTTTAGCCACTCATAAAATGTCAAATATATTTTGGTAATTTAGTGCTTAAAATTTCATTTTGTATAGTTGTAGAGATTTGAGTTCAAATCTCACTACCACACGTTATGTATTTTAAGTTTTAGCACCTCAATTTAAATTTTCTAGTTCTGTCTCTGAAAATTAGAACAGACTTCTTTACCTACCATAACTGGAGAGGAACAATTAAATGTTTTTTTTTATTATTTTGTTGGAAACACAGCTAGGAACAAGCACATAAAGTCATAAACACCACAAACAAACTAAATAAACCCTTTTCAAAGCCGCTGGTTTAGATTCTGTTAGTTTTTGCTCCTAAATTTCTCTTTTTTAGTCCCTACACCATAAAAACCGCTCCCTTATATACCTTTCTAGCACACATTCTCTCTTCACCTGTCTCTCTCTCTATATTCTTTGTCAACCATGAAAACCCTAATTGATCAAGCAATCACTCCATATGGGATTGAGGTTCTCTTTTGATCATACCAACAAAAACAAACCCTTCGCAGCCAACCAGACAAATGTCACGGTGACTGTGATTACACCCGAGGGATCCGTTCAAGAATTCGCTACACCCATTTTTGCATCCGACCCGTTAGTATCTACCAGTGGTGAAAAATATTTCCTGTGCAACTCTGGCATGCTATATTTTAATTCTGAGGTAGCAGCTGTGGGCCCCGACGAGCTGCTACAGCCGGGACAGCTGTACTTCATGCTACCTGAATCAATGCTGGGATGTATATTGTCATCTACTGACATGGCAGCATTGGCAATTAAGGCGAGCTCGGCATTGGCACCTTCAAATCCGAAGAAACGAATCAGAAGGTTACAAGTAGTGGGCCCTAGTTTTGCACCACAGGAAGAGAATGAAAAACTGAACCAGAAGATAAATGAGGATAGGATAAACGAGGATACCGTGAGGGCTCGCGGGGTTTCCAACTGTCAGTGGCTCATAGGCCGGCCAGGAGGGGATCGACAAGTAACAAGAGGCCTCGGGTTGTCAGGAAGCGACTGAGCACCATCGAAGAAACGGGTTAATGTGTCAAGTGCTTTATTCATGATGGTGCTTTAGCAATTTCCTATATATATATATATATAGAGAGAGAGAGAGAGAGAGAGGGGGGGGTTGGTTAAGATCAAAATGGTAGTTCTTGAGCCTTGGTACTACTAATTGGTTTGGCGATTTTCAAAATTCAAACAACTGATATAAATCATTGAGATGTGATCTCTATATTAAAATGTACTTCGAGACCAATCAATTATATAAAAAATCACATTCCTTAAATAATATAAAAAATGACAAGAAATAAAAACATGGTCAATCAATTATCAACCAATCCAAAAATTATTTAAATTGACATTTAAAAAATAAAAAGAAATCATGACCAATCAGAAAATCATATAGCGAGAAGTGTGGAAAGTACATATATATCTAAATAAATTTAGACTTCTAAATATATACACTACAACAACAGTACCCTTCTGCGACCGGCCAAATCGGTCACAGAAGGGTAAAGCGCCGGTGGCTGAAAGATAGTACCGGTCGCAGAAGGGTAAAATCGGTCGCAGATGACCCGGTCGCAGTTGCTTCGTCGTTGATGCCCTCCCCGCTGACGTCACCGGTCGCTGAAAGGTAAGGTGCCGGTCGCAGATGACCCTTATAGCGACCGATTAAATCGGTCTCTGATGCTTTATGCTGACGTGATGGAAGACCATTAGAGACCGATTGGGCGGTCTCTGATGGGTCCGAAATCGGTCTCAGAAGGGATTTTTTTTTTTGTATTTTTTTGTTATTTTTCTTTTTTCCCAATTAGTTGTAGTCCATATATTTCACAAACTATCATTCATATATATGCAACACAAGCAACAAACTATCATTCATATGCAACACAAGCAACAAACTATCATATTGCAAATAATAAATTATCCCAAAATATGATCATATTCATCCAAAAATCTAAGCAATATTCATCTAAATTTCAAACCAATGAATATGGCAATCTAAAATAGTTCACCAAATACAACTATTATAGTGGAATGCAAATCTAAAACATGGCAATCTAAATTAAAGCCTTTCTGTTCCAAATTAGCTCCAAACATGGCAATCTAAAACACTCCAAATTAGTAATAACATCTGAAGAACCATAAATAGATAAGCTAGAACCCAAATTGTTGGTCTACATTTCTTAGCACCTGAAAAATTTAATATATTCAAATACATTTTGATTGGAGTGAAATTAGAATTTGTACACCAAAACAAAGAAATAAATTAAGACAGAAAGATAGCTTGCTATTTTTCATTTCTGTGGCGGCTGGCAGTGTAGGGAAATTAACAGCTGAAGAGAGAAACAAATTTAGTATGACAAAAGAAAGGCCAATTGCTGCTGCGTCTATAGATACCATAGAAGGCAAAATCGACCGATCCGATTTTAGGTCGATTTACGCGGTTATTGAAGATTTCGTCAAATTTCGGCCGTTCCGGCATCATTCCGGTCAAATTTCATCCGTTCCGGTCTCATTTCAAACCAATTTCGTCCGTTTCGAACCGAAATGGACTGATACCACCGAAACGGCCGAAACTCTAATTAACCAAACTCAAAAAAAAATATTTGCGGTCTCTATGATTCGAACTTGCGCCCTTCAGCATTGCAACCAAACACAACTCCACCACACCACACAGTCTTTCTTGGTTAAAATTATAACTCATTTCTATATATCCATTCTATATGTCCATTTCAACTCATTTCTATATATCAATTTAAACTCATTTCTATATATCCATTTCAACTCATTTCTATATATCCATTTAGTTGTACTGCTTGTATTATAATGTATTAGTAGATTATTTGATTGTAATAATTTTTCTAAATTTTTTTATCAATTTTTTCCTATTTTTTTAGTGTAAAACAAACTTTTGCCAAAAATGTCCGATTTTCCGATCCGATTCGGCCGATCCCGACCGATTTTTCCGATCCGGATTGGGATCGCTCGGTGCCGATCCCGATTCTGATACCGATTTTTCCTTCTATGATAGATACCCTTACTGGTACCAGTATTAGGAGGCAAATACCAGTACTGATATTGAAAATATTGGTACCCATATTGATACTGCTCCAATGCATTTAAAACAGTTAATTCTTATATTCAAATATAAAAACTATGGTACAATTAGATTTAGTAAGAGTATGTAGTAACATACCTTGTGTGCCGCATTAAGACCCATTTAGACCAGTACCATTTAGACCCATTTAGACCTGAAATTACATTTAGTCTTTGATTTAATTTAAACTAAAGAACTGAAGTGAGAGCATGGTCTGAAATTATCATACCCCATTTAGACCTAGTCAGACCAGTACATGTGCAACTAGCCAGTAAAAAACCTTGCTCCCTTTGGTCTCAGTTAATTAGTTTCCGTTAATTAGTTTCCGAAACTTTCTTCTGGTTGTTTGGTACACTACTAGAATCTGAGTTTTTTGCATGGTAAGGAAAATGGCTTGTTGCAAGGAAATACGCTTGCAACAAGCCCGAAAATACTTGTTGCATTGAAATACCCTTGCAACTCTGCCCTTGCAACAAGCTTCCTTGCAACTACTAAATATTTGCATGAGCAACCATGCAACAAGTTTTTTCTAACTTGTTGCAAGGAATTACGCTTGCAACAACTAACCATGCAACTACTTTTACATATGACCCCGTTCAGAGTATTTGCAAGGGGAGACAGCATGGGCCCCATCTGGTTATTTGCAAGGGGAGCGAACATGGGTCCCACCTGACTATTTGCAAGGCTAGGGAACGTGGGTCCTACCTGACTATATGCAAGGCTAACACACGTGGGTGCCACCCTGACTATTTGCAAGGATATCATTAGTACTTTTTGCATGCTCTATAGTTCTTAATATTTGCATATATATACGGTATACCAACACAAATAATGACCATAATATTTATGAATATATTAGCATGCTCTAATTCTACCATCCTCCCTCCTCTGTACCAATCTGGTACCAACCCGATACCAATCCAATAATCTATTACATTTCTCATTGAACCAAATAGTATAAAACATTGAAATATAGAGATAAAACATGTAATAAGCATTAATCAAAATAGTATAATCATCATACATTATATCAAAATACCAAAAAACATTACAACAAAAGTGCTAAAGGAAACTTCTATATATACCCAAAATATGCCCTAATTCAAGACAACAAACAAAATAATATTTAGAATAGACAAAAATTGCAAAAATATTTTTACGGGAACGATGCAATCACTCTTTCTTTTCTCTTGCTATGTTGTCCTCACTGCAATACAAATGAGAAATGAGTTAGTTTGTTTTGGAGAGTTTGGAGTATTGTTGATTATTGGATACTTGTATATCAAGTGAGGGTTTAACAGTACCACCAGTTTTGAAGAATCTATCATCAGTGAATGATTCCTTAGTAGTCTAAAGCCAAAGCATACAAAGATTAAAATACTTCAACACTAAAACAATAGCCTAATCAGAACAGATGAGATTTCATTATTTTACCCTTTCTATTAAGAGTATGGTTGTGCTCTTTACTGATTTCTAATATCATAAACTTATAATCAATCTACCTCAAGGGGTTAATGCTTAAATGAGGACTTAAATCAGGCTTAACTGCATAGAAGGGCTTATTGGGGCTGATTTGCAGAAGCAAGAAACTCAGGATATCATACTTGCAATAAAAAATAAAATTTATAACTTACTGTTTCCTTTTTCCAGTATTCCTTAAACAGGGTTTGTTTATTGGGGCTGATTTGCAGAAGCAAGAAACCCATGCGATGTCCTTTCCTCTGTGGAGTGTGATTAACATTAGAATGGCATATCTAAGCAAATGTTTTAAGGTCTATTTTGCAATTATGTAACAATTGTCTGTAACTTCAAAGTTCAAACACTACAAAGTTAAAAAACTAGACTAGGAGAAAGTAAGGCAAAAATATACAGCTTCTAAAAAACAATGAACTAAGCTAAAGCTTGGCATTAAAAGTAAGTTACCTTTGAAGTTGCATCAATGACAAACTTCTCAACCTATACAAGTACATACATGCAGATATTAGAAAAGTACTCACTAATACAACATTTTTCCTTAACAGACCTTCCGACAACAGAAAAAACTAGGAAACAGGGTGTTTTTGTCCACAACTAAAAAACAGAAAAGAAAAGTTATGTTGAAAACGTTGTGGGAGGAAATGAGCTAGAAAGAGTAATTCAAAAGAACAGAAACATCTTAGGATCACTACAGAGTCAATTAGGATCAGTACAGGTATGTACCAGTTGACTAAAAATCATAGTATTGATCATGAAAGTATTGGTCTAGTCTGGATCTTAGTAGTTAGTAAGTGATCTCGAGTGCCGATACCAGTCAGGTCCTTCACTGGTACAAATAAATTGTACTGCTATGAAAGAAAAATGTACCTGCGGCTAACAATCCGCAGTGAGAAGAATATTAGCAGCTTTGATGTCTCGGTGTATTATACATCTCGGGCACCCCTCATGAAGGTACTCATGACCCTTTGCAGTGCCCACCGCAACTTTGAATCTCGATTTCCAGTTTAACTTCTCCTTTGAACCTTGAATTTTTAGAAATTGCAAAAAGAACACAGCAAATAAGTTGGCAACTAATAGGGGATTATTTCAAAAGGGACAAATTTGAAATAATGATGAAAGTAAAAGTATCGAATGTCAATTCTGACAGTCATTGGCAGATCTCATTTTCTTTGGTTTAATCTGTCTAATTAAAAGTCAAATCAGCATAAATATTACAATATTCGAACTTTAAAACAAAATTCATGTATATGTCATAACACAACATAGTCAGAAGGTTGTCAACCTAGATTCAAGGTTGTCGGAAGGTTACCACTTGCCAGTATTAAAAGGCTGAGCGGCTGCAGCCGTACCATGTCCCGCCTGAACCACCAGCCCGCCAGTCCCCCCGCGGTCCCGCCTGAGTGCGCACTGCCTGAGCCGAATTGTCGTCGCTGCTCTTCTCATTTATCTTTCGCACTTTAGATCTAGGGTTTGGAAAAGTAGGACTGGAAGGGGGCGTGGAGAGAGGGAAAAAACGTGGACTGATAGTGGGGAATGTGGCCTGGCCAGAGTAGGCGGAGAAGGTACAGAGAAGAGGTGGGAGGTGCTGGTTGAGAGAGAGCGCAGGTGTTGGGTTGGGAGAGGCGAGAGAGGCGCGAGAGAAGGTTTCTTCGCGACCCGGGTTGTGAAAACTTGGAAAAGAGGAGAGGGATAAACCCTAGATCTGAGCCACTTGCTTTGGGTGCGGCTGGGTGGAGTAGGGGGCGGCTGGGCGGAAATTTTGAGAGGGAATTGAAGGAATTGAAGGAGGGAAGTGCGGATCACAACTTAGGTGAAATATTTGGTAATCTACGGGAGAGGGGATAAGGTTAGGGTTCTTTTGTTTGGGTTCGATTTCCCTAAAGTAACTCGAATTTTGAGTTTAGAGCTGGACTGTCCGATCAGAATCTGGTCCGACGTGGAATGCAGAGATCTCTCTAATATTCGTGCTTTAAAAGATCGAATGGGCCGGATCTAAACTCACAATTTGAGTTACCTTATGGGATCCGAATTGGTAAGGGGTCAAAGTGGAAGAGAAATCAAAATTTTGAAAACTGATGAGAAAAATATAAGAGGGAAGTTATCAAAATTTTGGAGGGAATTCAATTAAGGTAAAATAAAGAGATAAAAGTTGTCAAATTTTAGGAAGAAAATCAATTACGTAATTTGTATATATTATGTACCTCACGTGAAAAATTAGGAGGAAGGTCCAAAATACAATATGTATTCAAAGTTTTATCTTTAATAATAAAATTAATTTGTACTACAAAATTTCATCTTAAATAGAATTTCTAATATTATTTTAAATTTTGATTCCAAATTAAAGAAGTATGAAGGTGAACTATTTATAGTTGCAACATATACTTTGCTAAAATTTAAGAAAGAATTGAAAATTTTGACAAATTAAGTTGGACATTTAAAATTAATTAATTAAGATTGATTTTTTTATTTTTTATTTTAGTTTGTTTCATTATACATTTTATTTTTCATTTTTATATGTACATAATTTTCATGTGAATCAAAATAATTTTTATGCCTTACATATGTACAACAATTAGTAACTTATAAGTTATTAGCTAAATTTAGACAATTAACGAATAATTACAACTTTAAATTTATTAAAAAAAATGCAAATGAAATATGAAATTAACACAATAATAAATGAAATAACATGTTTATAAATTACTAAATGATTTGTACAAAAAAAATATATATATATAGCATAACATGCTTGTTGCATCAATAACCCACATCCTTCAAACATCAACATAGAACATAAACTCTCGTAGTGTGAGTTAATGAAGACCAACAAGTATACACTGTCCGATAGCCGATCAAGACCGTTCAAATTGAAGAGTATCACATTGATTTCATTGTATGTAAGTTTGATGAAATTTTACGTTAATTTACCTATCCATCAAGCCGACAGAATATGCAAACATCGTAGAGCCACAAACACTTCACGTTGGATCGAAGCTTCAACATATCAAAATCACAGTTTTTTTTTGTTGGTTACATTCAATGTTTTCCCTTGATCATTTAAAAGCTAATTTGGAATTATTTCATTGCAGATCGACCGTCGATTACTCGTATGAAAATGAACGGTCCGCAATTATTAGCTCAATTTTAAGGGATAAATATTGATGAAATTATATAAAATTGACAATTACAAACATTATTTGGTCACAGAGTATGTATAAATGTAGAAAATATTTTTTTAGGAATTTATTCATATTATTTGCTGTACAAAAATCACCAATTCGATCATCTGTTGATATGAGCCATTTGATGGGCAATGAAAGGTCATGTTTACCAATGGATGTCTCTGATACCTCGCATATTTAGTCTATTTTAGGCCTGTTTTAGTACCAGATTCGTGCCCTAATTCACCAGAATCATGTGCATTTCATCGATATATCTTTAGAATTTGGTACTGCTGAGTGTTTGTTTGTTTTCTGCAGGTTTGGAGCAAAATACGAAGAAACGGCGATTCAGATGATGAGTTACGACCCTTACCAGGCTTGGTACGGGTCTCACCAGACTTGGCCATTTTTCAGCTCATCACGCCTGGTACGGCCAGGCCGTACCAATTTGGTACGGGCCGTACTTAAAGGCGGCCTGACAGATTCAAATTTTGGCAGAGGCTATTTAAAGCGGGGAACTCTCCAATTTCGAGATGGATTCCATTCCAGATCCATTTGAGAGCACAGTAAGAGAGAGAAAGAGAGCTAAGGAGCTAGGAGCAAGAAGGAAGGAAGAGGAAAGAGGCGAAACTCGACGGATCTAGCTTCCTCCTCTCGATCCCTTCGATCCATGGCTATCTCTCTCCCTTTTATTGTATTTTTAGATCAGATCATGTGCTGTGAGTAGTTATTTTAGTTTCTAGGGTTTAGAGATTGATTCTTGATTTGTTTTGACTTTCTTTGACTTGTATCTTGTATGAACTCTTTTGATTGATTGATTGTGATTACTTTGCTATCTCTTGCTTTGCTTGCTGTTATTGTGTATGATGCACCTCTAGGTTTAGATCGAACCTATCAAGGTCATGTGATCATCTCAT
Organism: Carex parvula; assembly: GCA_025461045.1. Lineage (NCBI taxonomy): Eukaryota > Viridiplantae > Streptophyta > Magnoliopsida > Poales > Cyperaceae > Carex > Carex parvula. The sequence goes on from JAJGRW010003121.1 coordinate 262,331, forward strand.
TCTCTCATCCAAATCAAGTGCTTAGGGTAGAATAGTTCGAATTGAAGCCGAGAGGTTGAATTCTCCTCTAATCGACAGATTAGAGGGTGCCTTAGGTCTCCAATCAACCAGCTAGGGTAGATCTGTACCAACACAAGAGAGTTGAGGTGTAGAAATCCCTAAAAGGCACTCAATTGCATTCCAACCTAGATCTTGATCCAACAAACGATGGTTGAGGGTTAGGAACCTTAGGTATGGTCAATTGAACCTTTCTAAAGAGTTTAGCACAAGGTACCAGCAAGGAAATGCATCAACTCGAAATGGTAAGCTCTGTTCTGGGAAGCCAGTACGGGTCTTACCAGAGTGGTGCGGCCTTGCCTTACCAAGTGAGGTACGGCCTAGCCGTACCACCTTGGTACGGGCCGTACCACTAGAGGCAGATCAGAGATGAAATCTGAAACCCTGGAAACGCCTTTTATCCATAATCAAAACACAATTTACATTTCTTCTAGCATTTTATTACATCTTCCTGAATTGTTTGAATTGCTTGAATTTACCTTTTTAGGAAATTAAATACCAAACAAAACCATTTCTCACTTCTAGTTTTTGATTAAGTTCGATAGATTCTAACCTCGTAATTGCCCGTCCCTGTGGATCGATACCCTATTATACTACCCGATAGGGGTTGTGCACTTGCATCCCTTACTCGTGGAGTGTAAACGCGGTTTTAAAAGGTGCGCCCTCAAGCGTACCGAAACTTACGTTGCGCTTTTGCGCGAACAGTCTCCATTGGAGGAGCTGTGGGCAGGAGGTCCATTTCGCTGAGGGTAGGAGCCAGGAGGTCCATTTAGAAGTGTTTAAGATCTCCAATAAAATTGAGTCTATGAAATAAGTGGCCCGCCTGTCAGACTGAACTACACAAATAGCTGTATGGCCCTTGCCTTACTCTTTCTCTTATTTTCTCTCTTTTTCTTTTTCTCTTCCAAGTGGATCCCACCCCAATAAAATATACTCCATTTCTCTCCCTTCATTTCCTTCCTGGAGAAGATGACTAACCCTCTCCATTTACAATTTCACTCCAAAACTTCCAAAATTTCCAAACCAATTTTTTCATTTCGCTCCAAAACTCCCAAACAGCATAACTCTAATTTTCATTTCCCTCTAAAACTCCTGTACTTTTAGTAACTTCCCTCTACATTTTCCCTCCACAATTTTGGCTGCCGCCAAACAAATTTTTTACGGTGAAATCGACGATTAGTGTTATTTCTACTGTTATTCCGTCGAGAGACCGTCGGAGAGGGGCAATCAGACTCAGTGCTAGTGCGTCGCTATTGAAGACTCGGTGCTGGCGCGTCTCTCTACACCAACGATTGCGCAGTGATCTCGATCGGTTTAGACGGGTGTCTTTGGACTCGTCAATGTTCCTTCCAATTGTAAGAATGACTTTGTATCATAACTAATTTCTGTGATATGAACTGACTTCATGTCATAACTTCTACATTGTGAAAGGTACTTGATGAATTGCGATTAGAAACTGATTTCATGTACCTTGCGTGAAAGGTGTTTGATGAATTGTCTGACTTAGGCAAAGTTATTATTGATGAATTGTCTGACTTAGACGGGTATCCTGCAGAGTGTACCACCGATTCATCTGTTACTGATCAAGTGATGGATGTCCTATTGTCCTGCACATGGCACAAGATACAATTAATCATACAAAGCTCCTTGCACATGTGTAGTTAATAAAATGCTCAGTCTCTCTCAAAAAAAAATGCTCAAAACAAATTTTTGTGTTTTTTTGTTTTTAGTTCCAGCCAGGATGTTCTTTTAGTTGGTGTTAGAGGAGAAACCCACTTGACATTTCTAATGACATATATCATAAAAACACTACAGTTGTATTAACAAAGTAATAATTTAATTTAAAATTTTCAATGAAAAAAGTGAATAATTAATTTTATTTGGTGTTTATTTTTCTTTTCCCAAGTTTCAAATACATGTACTAAATTGGTAAGAGAATGCACCAAACTAGTCTGTGTTCATTTTTCTTTTCCCAAGTTCAATTCCTTCTACAATGTTTATTTGGAATTTTGAACAAATTTAGCTTTGTCAAGGTACATAAATGATTGTACCAATACAGTAGCAGTTCTGAAGTTCAACTATTTTGGATAGGCAGAAGATAGTGGAAGGTGAAGACCCTTTATGGGATGGTGTGTCACGGCCTTATAGAGAGACTATCCATGCATTTCTTGTGTATTGTCAAAACCAGTTTTTCTTATTTATTGATTGTTTATTCAAATCCTTGTCTGTAATTGAGTTTTCTAGCTTTCCTAAATTTTATTGGTTGCCTAGGTCACCATAATCTCTTGCGACAAGGGACTTCTCGGCCAATGCAAGCCCATCACGAGTAGGGATTATGATTTCAGGTTTGATGATGATCGAGTGGATGAGGTCGGATCAGCTCTCAGAGATACCGTATCACTCAATTATGAGGTACCTGATTATACTTGTGCATCTTTTACATTTTGGGGGTTCTAATAACCTGAAGATGCCACAGCAAGGGCGATGTCAAGACCAGCAGCTCAAGTTTCAACACGGAGGATACAACAAGGATCATAAATGAAAGAGGGTGTCAGCGAAGCTGATTACGCCTTTTCAGAGATCTACATTTTGCTTGCAGCAATATAAACTGTACTGATTAAACTGATGCCAATACTGGTACAAGAAGAGATGTTGTACGCCTTTTCTTATATGATAGGATGTTGCTAGAGGTGTAAAGTGTGATTAGTGTGGAAAAGCAACAGGCATAGCAGTCTTTCTGTTATTAATTTTTTAATTGTTAATTATGTAACATAATTTAAGGACATTGTTCACATAGCCTTTATTTTTAATTTTTCTTTGTGTTCTTTTATATGTATGGAGAGAAAGAGAGAGCTGATTAGGGAATTATTTATTATTTAAGGAGATTGTTCACATAGCCTTTAACTAATGGTGGCAGCTTTACACAGCGACATTAGGGAATTATTTATTATTTTTCTTTCTTACTTCTTTACCTATTTACTAATTTACAAGGTGAAAGTTTGGTGAAATTGATAATTATCTGCCTAATTTGCTACTGTCAGCTTAACATATATATTGGGTGAATAATGTATTGATATTGAGTTAGCTAAACACTTATTGCTATTGTTATTGACATATTTTTTTATGCATATCTTAGATAATTATGGATATTATTTTGAGGAGATAATCATTTTGTCATAATACAATATATATTTTACATTCATAAAGTATTTGCAAGGGAGATAGATGAGTTGTTGCATGGACCTCCAATTAATTATAATTTCTAACATTTATAAAGTATTTGCAAGGGGAGATAGATGAGTTGTTGCATGGACCTCCAATTAATTAATAATATCTAACATTCATAAAGTATTTGCAAGGGGAGATAGATGAGTTGTTGTATGGAACTCAAATTAATTATAATATCTGACCTTCATAAAGTATTTGCAAGGGGAGATAGAAAACAGTTGCATGATTGCACATCACACAGTTGCATGGCAGACATGTTGCATGGGCTTAGCCTTGCAACAACTCTGACGAATTTAGAAAAGCCATTTCTTTTGCATGGGCCGTCATTACCATGCAACAAACTAGTTCTAACCATGCAATAAACTCAGATTCTAGTAGTGGTAGGTCTCACAGAAACACACAAGCAATAGGTGAAAGAAAAGATTACCATAACTCTTGACAAAAGAAGTGCAGGCATAAACCCTGCGACCACTGGCACAACAGCAGTAGCCAACGACCACATTACCACGCCTACTTCCAGCACTTTTCTGTAAATTTGAACAAAAATGTGCAGTTTTTTAAGCATATGAAGATCAACTTGTTAGAACTTTGTTTTTTTCTTTAAAGCCGATCCAACGATTTTGAAATTAAGCTCATGAAACACCTTGGTGCACTTAGGATAATGACCAATTAGGGTAGTTTAGGCATTTGGGAGGAGAGAATGATCAAGTTATGTATAATAAAACTGTACAGTTTATGTTCAATGGAAACTGTTAGCTGCATAGGGTACTGTAAAAAAAGGAAGAAGAAAAGAAGAGAATGTACAAACAAGAAAAACTTTTTAAGGTATAACTTGGGACTGTTGTATGGCTCTTATTTGACTGGGACTGTTGTATGGCTCTTATTTGCAAGTAGCAAACCTCAAACTTTTACTGATTGATTATGCCAATGGCATCAATTTTTTTGGTATACTGTATACATAGAAAATCAGGTTTTTTTTTTTTGTTTCTCATTTCTGCAGCTTTTTTTGCCCGGATTAGCTTGTAAAAATCTGTGGCACCGTTAATTTATAGTTTCTACTTTGTAGCAAGGTTACAGTAGAGTTACATTAGGAATAGTGAAATTCAGATCACCAGTACCAGTACCACACCAATTATCTATTATTAAATCAATTAGAAATAGTAAAAACAAAAGTACTGTTAAGCATAAAAAACAGTTTAGAAATAGTTAAAACAAAATGAAACATGAATAGCTCGCACCTGTCCTGACCCAAGCTGAGAAACGGAATCCGGAGGCTGAGTTGATAGACGGCACAGTCCTCTTGATAACGCCTCCTTCCCTGTTTAACAGCCATGTGGCATCCCGGTGCCGATTGCCGGAAACGGGCGGAGGAAGAGGAGGGGAGGAGGGTCCAGCGGGGGCACTTGGGGGACTGTAACACGGCGGGGGCGCCGCCTTCTCTGTACACCGCGAGGCAGTTGGGGGACTCGAGGGAGACGGGAAGAAGAAAGGGGAAGAGGAGAAAGAGTGAGATTAGGAAGAGGAGAGAAGATGACATTGGAATATGGAAGTGTTTTTGTTTGAGAGAATTGGCGCGCCGTTGAAGCCAGCGACGAGGCGGACAGTGGGTTAAACCTAACGCGCGGGAGCGGGGTCGGCTGTCCTTTTTTTGGGCTAAACCTAATGCGCGGGAGTCGGAAGATTGGCGGGGGTTATTTTTAGGGGTACCCTTCAGCGACCGGGCCAAATCGGTCTCTGAAGGCTATGGACGTTGGTCGCTGAAGGGTTCGTCACCGAAACACTTCGTTTTTTGTTTTTTTCGAGTCTTCAGCGACCGGCGTCCTAACCGGTCTCTGATGCCGGTCGCTGAAGTCCTATTTTGTTGTAGTGATAATAATATAAAAAAATAATAAAAAAATAGTAAACTATGATTAGAAGGCTGATATTCAATCCGAAATTTCATCTTTTAATCACAACCATTGAGAGATCCGGACATCTACATACTTAATATAAGAATAGAGATAGAAAAACTGAATTGAAATCTGTTGAAATCCCTCATTCGTGAACAGTGTTCCTGAAATCTCTGAAATTCCGAATCCAGCTGTCCAATTTTTTCTCTGCACGCATCTCGAAATAGCTCGACGGCTGGATTCGGGAAAGCATGGATTTCAAGAACATTGTTCACGGATGAAAATTTCAGCAGATTCATTTAAAAAAAAAAAACTACAGTGAAAATTTCAATAATGAAATACTACTATAAGTCACGTAACGTAACCAATAAAACAAACAATAATTACTCACAAGTCACAAGTAATGGTCTTATGAGCATATTTTTTAATCAAATTTTCTAAGTATGATGCAGACGCAGGCAAAAGGTTGCTTTCTTGAAGGTTGACAAAAGGTGATTGCGTATCCTTATTTACATGGTGGTGATATTAGCACAATATTTTTTTATTTTAACACAACAACTTCTAATTTTTAAACTTTATGGACAGTTTTACCCCTCTGTACATAGTTCTTTCAACTGCCATTTTTCTTCATTCGGAGATTATGCAATCTTATGCTTAAGGACCATTTATTAGTTACTATTATACATTCTTCGTTATTATTAGTTACTATATATTATTCGTTATTAGATTTTTATCTAATTTAATAAAAAAAATCAACCCATGCATCTCTAGTTATACATCAATGATTTTAGCTTTCATAAATATTTATTTCGATCCTTTGTTGTTTGAATATATATAGTTAGTATACAAATATATAAAATAAATTTATAATATTATCATTTTGTTAACAAATTCAACTTAATTAGTTTATTCTTACTATGTTACTCAAGCATATACAAATTCAATATAACATCATTTGAAACAAAAACAACAATAAAAACATATGATTATTATGCTCCACAAATCTTAAGATTTTATTGTAGTTTTTTTTAAGAGGTGTTATGTTATTTTTAATTTGTATATGCTTTAATAACATAGTAAGAATAAAATTATAATTTACGTTCTTTCCTCTAGGTAGCTACTATACTTGTCAAATTTGAAAAAAAAATGAAATATTCCTAGTAAGTTCTTAAATATTTCACTAGATGCTTTAGTAATAGAAATAAAATAAATAATCAATGATCATTATATATTTATATAAAGAAAGTGAATCTTAAAAAGATATGGCATCCAGAGAGAAGTTAAAGCAAGGATAAATTTTGTCCATATAAGTAAAAAGTTTGAAATTGTTGTGTTAATATAATAATTGATTGTACTAGTATCATCACCCTTATTTACACAACTGTACACTAAAGGTTGAGAAAAGGTTGATAAAAGGTTTGCTTTTTTTAAGGCTGACAAATTAAAGGTGAGTGCCAATTCACAAAAGGTTGCTTCATTAATTTACACAACGTTACAATAATCATTATTATCCATATTTGGAAGGAAAAGGGTATATAAAAATCCAAGTCCAAGTCATACAGACAGCTGATCCATTATATTTATTACAATATATAAAGAAAATTCTTCAAGTAGGTGTACATAAAATATAGGTTTTTTTTAGGGTAAGGTGACAATTTGCCATCTTACGATTTTCATTAAAAAGAAAAATATTTACATGGGTACATAAAATAGGGACTTTGAAACCTTCATATCAATGAAGCAGATAGGGACTTTGATTACTACTTCTCTAATAGTGGCTTGAACCCTATTTTTGTTCTTCAAAAAATAAAATAAAATAAAATAAAATCTTCCTATAAATAGCATCAATGCTTGTTCTCCAAATCTCACTAAACCACATAATTTATTACTACTTCTCTAATAGTCTCCTCGGAGGAAGCAAACAACCCAACAAATATTGAGCATTGCTTTTGGTTTATTTTTAATTTTCAACCACCATGGCTTTTAGTAAGTTTTTCTCGTTATGGCCAATAACTGTCGGTCTAATGCTATGCTGCTTGTTCTCCATCCCTTGTGAGGCCAAGATTCATCACCGTACCTTTGTTGTAAGTATTTTTCAGCTATCACGTACAATTCACAATGTCTGATATAATTGTTATTTTATTTTATTTTTTTATTCACTGAGTTAATTATAGTTTCAATATTCAATAGAAATAAAAGAAAATCTTCAAAAGAAATATAGGACATGAAAAATATAACTTATTTATTGAGAGTTAGATTTTTCAATACACATCGGATTGAAATTTTACTCGATGTCTAATGTAAGCAGTATGAATTTGCTTCAGACCCGGATAAGGATAGATGAATTCGGATAATCTCATGGATTGGATCCGAATAATTTGCTATCTGAATCCGCTTGAAACCCGATTGATAATTATATAATTAGATTAATCAAGTAATTTCTAAGCTTCGCTCTTGTTCTAATCCGCTTGAAACTCGATTGATATAAATATATTTACTTTTTTGGTTTTTCCCTTAAACAGATTCAAGAAGCTAGCTACACCCGGCTCTGCAATAATACGAAGAGCATTCTAACTGTCAATGGATCATATCCGGGACCCACTATCTCCGCTCGCAAAGGTGACATAGTCTATGTCAATGTCATCAACAGAGGGAACAAAAACATCACCATTCACTGGTACTATATAGAAAGAATCTGTTATTTGCACTATTAATTAACGAATTATTTCAAGCCATGCAAGACTAACATGTATTCATCTAATTTCTATAGGCATGGCATAATCCAGCCGAGGGACCCGTGGTCAGATGGACCAGAATACATTACTCAATGCCCTATCCAACCCGGAGCCAACTACACACAACGCATCCAATTTACGGTAGAAGAAGGCACGCTTTGGTGGCACGCACATAGCAAATATGACCGTGCTACTGTTCACGGTGCTATACATATTTACCCGAAGCTTGGAACCACCTTCCCCTTCCGCAAACCCCATAAAGAATTCACACTAATTCTAGGAGAGTGGTGGAACAGAAACATAACAGATGTGTACCAAAATGCACTTGACAGTGGCATACTATTCAATATATCTGATGCCAACACCATCAATGGACAACCTGGTGACTTCATGCCATGCTCATCAAATGGTAATTATTTTTATTGGTACAGGAAGTTGTTCATTTTTAATGCATCATAAGACGGATATTCTCTTTGACAATGTTTGTTACTTTATTAATTTAAACACAATTAGCAACAAAATTTATTATTTTTTTTCAAATATAATGTGATCTAACTACATATATTTTTCATTTTTATTTTTGTTGCAGAAACTTTTAAGGTACAAGTTGAACAAGGTAGAACGTACCTACTCCGTGTAATAAATGCAGCCATGGAAAATATTTTCCTTTTTAAGGTTTCTGGCCACAATGTAACGGTAGTTGGAACCGATGCCAGCTATACGAAGCCTTATGTGAACGAATTTATCATGATAACCTCGGGCCAAACGATGGACCTTCTCTTACGGGCCAATCAATTGCAAAACTCATCTTCCCCCTCCCGTTATTACATCATCACTGATCTATACTATGATGGAAGTCCTAACGTCACTAAAGATAACAAAATGGCCGTAGCTATTTTAGAATACAAAACTAATCATTCCGCGCCATCAATAAGTCCAGTTTTCACCTCCTTACCAAAATCCGACGACACTAATGCATCAGATGCGTTCACTAGAGGTCTTCGCTCGCTGGTCAACTCAGATGACCCAGCTATCTTAACCCAAACTGTCGATGTCAAAATGTATATCACATTATCTATAAATGAACAATTATGCCGTAACGACTCATGTGCTGGTCCAAATGGTACTAGGTTTGCCGCCAGTATGAACAATGCTAGTTTCCTAGTCCCAGAAAACAAAACTGATGTGCTAGATGCATACTACAATTCTATTGATGGTGTGTACACCACTGACTTTCCTGACCAACCACCGCTCTTCATTGATTTTACTAATTCGATTAAAGATCAAGGCCCCCTCATATTGGTTGATAAATTGACAAAAGTGAAAGTGCTCGAGTATAACTCGACCGTGGAGATTGTGTTTCAGGGCACTAACATAATAGACGGACAGGTTACCCATCCAATACACTTGCACGGCCACAGCTTCTATTTAATTGGAAGAGGAACCGGCAACTTCGACAACACAACAGATCCTCTGAGTTACAACTTGGTTGATCCTCCATTTGTAAACACTTTGGGTGTGCCGAAGAATGGTTGGGCAACTATCCGCTTTAGGGCAGCTAATCCGGGTGAGTTTAAATTTTTTTCCTTTTTTTTTTAATTTGAAATTTATTGAATCTTTTTTATTGATTTAATTTTGATAATCAAAGGTGTTACACAACTACAATGAGAACGGCTTGTTTAGCAATATTTGATTAGATAGTTGATCCGAACTACTTAATTAGCTCAGAAAAATTAATCAAATAGGAGATTAGTTACTGTTACAAATGTTGTTTTGAGTGTTTTTCAGACACTAACCCTCAACATATATTTTTGTTTTGCAATTAAATTAGGAGTTTGGTACATGCACTGTCACTATGAACAACACACAACATGGGGAATGGATGTTGTGTTTATAACAAAGAATGGTAATAGTACAGAGGCTACAATACTGCCTCCTCCTGCCGACAAGCCTTCTTGTTGATTTTACTCAAGCATTGTATTATTATTTTATTTTCAAAGGTGAGTTTGCACTGGTTAATTTATTGTATCTTCGTAGAGAAAATATTATGGTTGGTTGGATTTAATTTGTTATTCTATTTGTTACATTTGTAAATGGATATTGAAATTGTAAAGTGCAACCAATAATAAATAAGATGGGTGGTTCTTTTAATGTTGAATTATATTTGTTGAATATTTGTTGAATTATGGATATATATGTTGAATGTTGAATATTGTCTTATGTATATTGCTTATGTTGAATGTTGAATATTGTCTTATGTATATTGCTTATGTTGAATGTTGAGTATTGTGATAATTAAATTAAGTAGAGTTTGTACTACAAGCTTGTGGAAATTAACTTTAGTTGATTTACTAAAATAGTGTACAAGATCCATTGGTGAATTATTTCTAGGCCCAAAAAAGGAATTTGACGCAAAATTGGGCCGAGATAATGAATCACCTCCTAGAAGAGATATTTGACCCAAAATTCTCAATTGACCTAATTCAGAAAATAAAATATGTTTGCGTGTATGCAAAACTCAAGTTTATCCAACACATGTTACATACTTCTTAATTTTTTAATAAAAGATAAAATAGGAACTTATAACTTAAAATGAGTAAAAAGAAGAAGATGAAATTGGGCGCTTAATTCAAACCGGTGACTGAAAATTAGTATGTGAGTTTTCAAATTTAGAAGAATAAATATGATATTATGAATTTTATAAAACTAGGTGCTCGCAAATGAATTTGTTTTAGAAATAAACGACGTACTCCAGCATTTACCATTGGTCAGTAGTCGTATCACAACGTGTACTCTTCATTTGCGCGAAAGAAAATACTATATATATAGGAAATTGCTAATATGCTACGCGTAGCATTGAGGGTCTCCGTGCTACGGCTTAATATTTGAGTTTTCAAAATCCTAATGGTCGATCCGAACCATTCAACATGATCTCCATATGAATATGTACATGCAAACCAAATTTTACATTTTTTAAAATTTTTTTACTATTTTTTTAGATAGATGGAAAATCACTTGATCTGAAAATTCTGTACCATTCAGATCAAGTGTTTTTCAAACTATCTAAAAAAAAATTAAAAAATTAAAAAAATGTAAAATTTGGTTTGCAAGTATATATTCATATGAAGATCATGTTGAACGGTTCGGATCCACCGTTAGAATTTTGAAAACTCAAATATTGAGCCGTAGCACGGAGGCCCTCTATGTTATGCGTAGCACCGTAGCCAACTCCTATATATATATATATATATATATATATATATATAGATGGGCTATGGTGAGTTGCGAATTAAGGATTTTGTTTTACTTCATGCTCATATCTCCGTTTTCAAAGACCAAACCATCGATCCGAACCGCTCAACAAGATATGCTTGGAGACCAAATTTTACAATATTTGGAAAAATTTTACTATTTTTTCAAAATATTTCAAAATATTTCAAAATTGCTGTTTTTTATGGTCCGGAACCATTCAAAAAGAGCGGTTTTCTACCTATCTAAAAAAATAGTAAAAAATTTCCAAAAAATGTAAAGTTTAGTCTCCAAGCACATGCATTTCAATATGGATATCTTGTTGAGCGGTTCGAATCGACTGTTTAGTCTTTATAAACGGAGATATGAGCGTGAAGTAAAACAAAATCCTTCACAACTCACCATAGCCCATCTCTCTATATATATAATAAAATAACAAGTGTCAGCTATATATGAGCCTACGAGCTATACATATAGAGCAAATTAAAATAGCCCGTAGGCAGATCTATATGGCAATTTTCTACGGAATTTCTAACATATATAGCAAGAGCTTGCTCCTAGATTTTTGCTTTGTAAGTTGGAACTATTATTATGATTATAATTATGTTACATTTAGTTACAAGTTACGGTGGAATTATAATATATACGTACCATCAATAATAATCTATTGTTTTTAGTTTCAATCTTTTATGAAAATATAATAGGTGGGAAGCTTTATCTTGCTTAACATCTCCATTTAATCATTTTGTAGTCAATATTTTTCTTTTATAATTAGTGAGTTCGAGATCAAAATAACAATGGTTTTAACTTAATAAATGTTATCTATTTTTTATGGATTTATCAACTAAAATTAAAACAGAAAAAATCTAAAATATATTAAATAATGAAACGGTTATTTATTTCACGATAAAACACAATGACTATTGTCTGACTCAAAAGTCAATATTAATAGCTGGAAACGACTGGTAAATATTGAAGATATTTATATGTAAGAAACATTTTTTTTGCACAATAAAAATATATGAATTATTTTGTGAAACGATCAGTGAGCATTGAAGAGCTACAATAGAACATACAGAGCCAACTTTCTTTTTTGGATAATGAATTTTTCAATAGAGGAGGTATACCGGGCTATCATGCAATTGCCAAAGAACAAGGCTAGCGGGCCTGATGGTTTCCCAACTGAATTTTATCAGCACTTATGGGATATCATTGCCCAAGACTTTATGCCAATTATTCATACCGCCCACACAGAAAAATGGGACATGTCCGGCATTAACAAAGCGGCAATCTCTCTAATTCAGAAAAAAGATCAGGTCACGATGATAGGAGATTTTAGACCAATAAGCATGATTAACACTTCGATCATGATTATAAAAAAAAGTCATGGCTAATAGACTTCAGGGGGTGTTACTATCCTCGGTATCGAACAGACATACTGCATTCGTTAAAGGCAGATCTAATATGAAATCTTTCGTGGTGGCTAGAGAATTCATATCCTCATGTAGCAAACCAAAAATTCCATCGATACTATACAAAGTAGATTTCGGAAAGGCGTTTGATACTGTCAGTTGGTGCTTCCTGACGAACCTATTAATCGAAAGGGGTTTCCCCCACAAATGGACCTCAGCACTACTCCAACTTTTGAAATCATCAAACTCAACGATCAGGATCAACGAAAATCTAACATAATATTTCAGACACGAAAGAGGACTGAGACAAGAAGATCCTCTATCCCCTATGCTATTCATAATAGTGGCGGATTCATTAAATTGGCTAATTAACAACTCATTGAGATTGATGCACAAACCGATATTCATCCCACCGCAACCTATTCAGTATGCAGATGATACGGTGATTATTGCAGAGGTGCACCTGCAGAAAATCAAGGTAATAGCTCTCTTTCTATCTATCTATGCTTCACTAACGGGGCTTAAAATTAATAGGGCTAAGAGTACGTTTGTATCGGTGGCAATCCGGTCCAATTTGGTGGGAGTAATCGAGAGAATCCTGGGATGCCCTAGAACGGACCTCCCCATCACTTACCTCGGGTTACTACTATCAACAAGGAATCTAACCAAGTAGGACTACTTGCCAATGATTGCAGTGGTGGAGAGAAGAGTGGCAAGCTGGAAGATAGCCCTCCTTTCATTCGGAGGAAGACTCACTTTGGTCAAATCGGTCTTGTCAGCAATCCCAATACATTTCATGCATGCACTCAGGAATTCTAAGGGGTTTCTAAGCACATCGACAGGATCAGACGAAATTTCCTCTGGAAAGGTCACCGCACGTGTAAGCCGATCAACTATTTAGTTAATTGGGAGAGGACATGTGCCCTAAAAGAGGAAGGAGGACTAGGAATTATCAATTTGGAAACGCAAAATGAGGCACTCTTGACAAAATGGCTATGGATTTTAGAGACCAATCAACAAAGTAACTGGGCACAAACCCTGCGATTACTGTACACGATAGAGGGCATAGAGGGCCTAGCAAACACCGACGACCAATCTACTTTCCTTAAAGACCTAAAAAGTCTTAAACCGTTGTACAGAGCATCCACAATATCACAACCCGACCTGCTACAAAAGGTTTGGAGATGGGAGGCAAGTGGCCTTTTTACAACCTCCTCAACATACAAATTGCTTCATCGGAATGGTGTTCAGTGTAAAGACCACAGGCGACTGTGGAAAATCAGAGCACCACCAAAGGTGACGTTCTTCTTGTGGGTGCTATTGCAAAATAAGTTACTCACAAGGGCTGTATTTGGCGGGGTTGTAACACATCTGAAGGATGTGTTCTGTGTTCTGATACGAGGGAGACGGATGTGCACCTATGTTGGCTATGCCCATTTACATCCACATTTTGGATAGCACTAATCAATATATTGGGGGGCACGGTACCGGAAAGGGCTATAAACTCACACATTACGGTGTGGAAGTGCCAGCAAATACTTGGCGGTGCGGAGGGATCACGAACATGGCAAATGGCTTGGGCGGCCTTTGGTCCATTTGGAGAGAAAGAAACAATAGGATCTTTAACACAAAATCAAAGACTACCCAAATGGTCGTCAGAGAGACAGTGATAGACATCCAACAGTGGGCGAAGCACTGCTAAGAGATGTGCAATGCAATTCAATAATTTTCTTTCATTTCAGGATGTAGATTGTTATTATATAGATGTGAATATTAGTGAATTATGTAATTAGTGATTATAGTTCCGGTAACTCTGAGCTCACTTGGGCTTTTGTAAAAAACTTTCTTATAAATCAAAATGTAAGATGGCAAGTTGCCACTTTACTCTAAAAAAAAGGAAGAGCTACAATAAATATATTTCTATTATAAAAACTTTAACATCTGCAAAATTAGTTTATTGTAAGGAATTATATCTTCTTTTTACTTTTACCTAGATTGTCTGATTAAAATATCAATTGAACTATAAATTGATAAATTTTAATTTCCAAACATATTCATAAGAATGAAATAATCGTACGAATGAAAAACAAGAGGCTAGACCTCTGTTGATTCCCTCGAAAAAAAAAAATCGTATGAAAAATTTTCATACCATTGAAAGATATATATTTACAATTTATGTCATGAGTTATGTCACGATCAATATGAATGCACAATCAACATCAATTACATATGATTTTTTTGGGTTCAAATATGAAACCACAAAAAAAAAACCAAATATATAATTCTTATTTATCTTCAAGAAAATTCTATATATTATTGGGGTCTAACTCAGCCAAATAGATGACTGCTATCAAGATGGCTCGGAAACATAGAGAATTAGAAAAAAAGAGACGAGAATTCTTAGAGAAAAGAACACCTTAAACCGATATATGCATAGAGAATTATACATGTATAAAAATGTTTATATAATAATTTATTATTGAGTGTATTGACACTTATCACTAATTATATTTTATCAAAATTAATAATTAGTATCAATATATCTATGTATTATTCTTTTTATTTATATCTATGTATTATTCTTTTTATTTAATATATCTATGTATCACGACTCCAATGCTTAAAAATAATTGGGGGGGGGGGGGGGGGGGGGGCGGGGGGGCGCTAATTAAAGTCTGGAGCACGTCGTTTATTTCAAAGCGTAAATATTTGGCAAGCATCTATTTAAAATAATCTGTTACTATCTACAAGGGTAAAAGTAACTATTGCTGAACGTAAGTTGAGAGAAAATTGAATCGCTAATATCAACGGAAGTATCTACACTATTCAGCACATTCGTTTTTGCAGATAGTGGAAGATTCTTGTAGTCTGTTTAAGATAATTGGATTCTCGACATGTACTGATAATGACATTTTGTATTTGGTGTAAAATTTGAAAACTCAAAATAATGCAGCAATTACAACTTTTCAAGAATAAAATTTGAAAACTCAAAATATATCTCTAATATTTGATTGTATTTGTTTTATGTGACAAGTACTAATTTTATTTTAATTATCCTTATTTGTTTTGATAATTTAATTGATATATGGAGCAAAGCTAGGGTGCAAAGTGCTCACCAAGAGAGGTTGGTGAGTACACCTCCAAAAGTTTATCGGATTGTCTTCAAACAATGAATTCAAACTGTTGAAATCCATCTACATCATAAGTGATGCATATACATGAAATTTTTTGGAAGTTTTGAAATAATTTAGTACAAGGTTAAGCGGTAAAAAAAATGATAAAAAATGAATATATAAAACAACTTATAAAATGTTCAATTTTTTTACCGCTTGACTTTGTACTAAATGAATTCAAAAAATTTAAAAAATTTTATGTACATGCATCACTTATAAAATAGATGGATTTCAACAGTTTGGATTCATTGCTTGAAGACAATCCGATAGACTTTTGGAGGTGTACTCACCAACTCCTTTTGGTGAGCACTTCACACCCTAACTTTCCTCTTAATATATGCATTGAAATTATATTATTTCCACATTAAAAATTTTATGGTGAAAATTTATTTTTTCTTAAATATTACCTTTTCGCCTGTTTCTTCTGGTCGGTATGTAGTTAATTTTGTCGATTAAAAAAAAATTGAAAATGAACCAATGGAATATAGAAAATACTCTCTTCCCAGAAAAGTAATAAAATATCATGGTTTCTGTTGTATATAACATTCTTGTTATATTTTACAAAATTTGCAGGAAAAATATGAGAGTGCTATGGTGCAGAAGTATGGAGAGGATAGAAACACATGGCCCGCATATGAGGCGACGTCTGGTACTCTACGGGAATATCTAATCAGAATGCCCACGGCAATAACTATGGTCTCGGTGCTCTAGGTAAAATAAAAAGTCACTTTAATTTTAAATTTATTTTTAGTTTTGTAAGATAATACTAATTGTCTTATTTTTAATGTTCCAGGCAAGACGAGACGCATGTTTCGCTCCAGTGGGTCGAGCAGTAGTCAGTCGCATTCTTCACAGTCATATTCTTCTATGCCGCCGGCTTCGCAGCTCACAGAAGAGTATATCGATTTGATATATGCTCGGGTGATCACTCAAAAGAGAGCAATGTTTCTTTTAATATTTATAAATTCGGAAATGCTATCGGTTCGGACTGCAAGCGCACAATCCTATCGAGTAGTATATTTGAGGTCGATCCACAGGGAATATTGGTTCAATACTTTAAGCGATTGAATCACAATCTTTCGAAAGGCTAGACGAAATCTGAAAATTGAGAGATATTGTTGTGATCAATGTAAATTAGGAAGCAATTAAAGGTAATTAAAATAAGGATAGAGATGAGAATTTCTAGGGTTTCGGCACACCATTGCCACTCAATCCGCCTTGACAATATATTCCTGTTGCGTTTGATTTCCTATTGTTGTTTAATGAAAGACACCACATAGGTCACTGCGATTTATGTTACGCAAGAATGACAGATCTTTCACCGAGATTCTACATAGGACACTGCGATTTACCTTACGCAAATGTCTGATCTCTCAAATACCCCAAATTACTACACAGATCACTGCGATTTACTTTACGCAAGTGATGGAATTTGGTACGCGTTTTGTTGGTTTGGTTTATGGTTTCCCCGCTAAGGTTTTCTTCACATAAATCTAATAAATCTCAATGAGGCTAATTCATACAAATAGTTTCTCTTCCCATTAAAGTACTGTCACTACCCTAACGGACTCAAACTAGATCATTGAAGTTAGATGAAGAGATAGTAAATCACAAAAGCATTTTGTTTCAACAACAAGAAATCATAATCAACAGAAATATATATATCAAAACATCAAGAGTAACAAGGTTTACTGCCTAGCCCTAAGAAAAGGAACTTAGCCGCGGAACGGCATTGTTACAAGCACTCCTCTCTTCTTACTTTAATCAAATCTAACCCTAATTACAAAGATAACTATTCCTTCTGCCCAGGGGCCTTATATAGGAGTGAGGGACGTCTGGAGATTGAGTAGGGGCTAAGAAACTGATCTGGAAACAGCTGTCGGCAGTTATTTCCCAAGAGACGCCTTCGTATACGGACCGTATTGGACAATACGGTCCGTATTAGGACCTTGACGGTTAGGGTTTAATGCTCCCAGTGCTATCTTCTGGTCTGTGCTAGGCCTGGTCCGTATTCGGCAATACGGGCTGTAACAGAGACTTAGTCGATGAACGTCGATGAACGTCGCTGATCCGATTGACCCGATTCTAGCTCCATTTGGTGTAAAATAGTCCCAAAACCTGTTTTCTGTAATAAAACATAAAGAAGAATGACAGTAGCCTTTTTCTCTAATTAATTAAACATAAGTGTGAGAAAATATGCAAAACCTAAGCCAAAACCCTACGTAAATCATCATTATTTTGACTCTGATTATCAGGTACTTGATAGGATGGAGGATCAGTTTATGTCCAAGATCACCGAGCTTTTCAGAGCTTCTCAGGTACGAAATTCGATATTTCAGTCCGACTTTAATTGTGAACCCTGAACCCTAAATTCTAATTATCTAAACTATTTTTTTACAATCTCACAGGGAGGTTAGGGCTCGCAGCATGCCTCGATCCCCGCTCCTCAAGATGACGAGGATGATGACGGCGATGATGACGAGGGGAAGGGGTCGGATGTTGGTGGTGATGGTACTACTTAGGTTTAGATGTTTATGGTGACGAGGGGCAGGGGTCGAAATGTCGACATTTTGATAGATGTTTATGGTACTACTTAGGTTTAGATGGTACTTGACATTACTTGACATTTCGACATTTCGACATCTATGTTTGTATTACTTGACATTACGATTATTATGTTTGATGTTTATTTGTTGTATGTTTATGTTTATTTGTATTACTTGACATTACGACATGTATGTTTATGTTGTATGTTGGTACGTGTCGTACCAACTATTAAATGGTGCAAATTTAAATAATATAACAAAATCTAAAAAACCTGATAGAAGAGTATCAGCGACCATAAATGTTGGTCTCTGATAATTTGTGTATTTGCGACCCGTTCGATTATCAGCGATTGTTATAGTTGGTCTCTGATAATTTGGTTATCTGCGACCGGTTTTAGGTATCAGCGACTGTTTTTTTTGTCACAGAAAGTTTTTGCTGACGTCAGAAAAAAACAACAGCGACCAAAAAAATGTGGTCGCAAAAGATTATCAGCGACCGGGTGACGTATTATCAGCGACCGGTGACGTCATCAGAAGAGTATCAGCGACAAAGCTTACAGCGACCGGAATGAGTATCAGCGACCGGCGACATAAGTTTCTGCGACCGGAATTCCGGTCGCTGATTGTCCTGTTTGCTGTAGTGAATAGAAAATACTCTCTTCCCAGAAAAGTAATAAATCATAACACATAACAATCTGATTAAAAATAATGATATAGAAAATATAGAAAATATGTAAGATTTTGGAGTACTAAAAAAATAAAATAATGTCAACAGGAATATGATTTATTACCGAAGGTACGTCCACAGAAATTACTATTTTCGAGAATATTACTATTACTGACGAAAGTATGCGCGATGTTACTATTAAGCAAATTTACCCTTGCAGAAAACTAGTTGCTATATTTTTTTAAAGGAAATCAATGAGGATCTATCCCTCATTTTGTATTAACCATGAACGGTTAATGCTATGTTTGGATGACACAAGAATAGAGGTTATTCTAGAATAGAAGCTATTCGGAATATCAATGTGCATCAAACAATATTTTAGCTATTCGGAAAAGCTAGAATAGCTACTGTTCTCTATTCCTTGTAAATGTTGGAATAGCTATTTGGAAGTAATAATAGAGAGAAAAAAATATTTTCTTTTTGAATTTCCACCAACATAGTCCCGAAATGACAAATTTGACACTCTTCCGCTATCTTCACGTCGTAACAATTCATATGAGACCCCACTTCCCTATATTTCCTCTTATAATTAGCACCTTGTTAACATTATTTTTTATTGGTTACAGATATTCATTATTCCACATGTATAATCCAAATAACATTTTTATTAATCTGAATAGCATCATTTTCACACTAATATGAAAATCACTATTTTTTCTCTATTCTCGTTTACTATTCTAAATTTCACTATTCTAACTATTCTATCTCCCATCTAAACGTGTTTAATTCTAGCTCCCATCATTTTCACATTAATAAGGCCTGCTCATATTTTTCTAATTTAGATCGTATTCAGTTGGTCAATTTGCAATAATATAAGTTTAAAAATTAAATATCAACGCCATATATGAGGGTTGTTAAGTTAAATGATGGGCTCCGGACAGAAACGGAGAAATATTGGGTCCTGTAAAATTAAATATCAACGCCATATATGAGGCTTTGTTGAAGGCACCGGTAACACATGAAATATTGGGTCTTTCACAAGACCCTATATGATATGTTATTTCCATTTAGGGTAACGATTAGGAAAGTTTATTTTGCCTAAGAAATAGAATGCAATATAAAAATGTTACATGTGATCCCACAATATATGGAAGTTTCTGTCATAGCCTGGTTCAAATCACGGTTATCATAGCCTTCAACAAAGCAACAAATAATCATAATATAGATAATAAATTGGAGGAATTTAATGTATTTATCTCTCTAAAATTTCATAATATCATATTTATTTTTCTAAGTTTCAAATTCAAAAATTTATCAAATTTATTGCACTTTCTATCATAACTTTTTTTTTCTAGAGTTCTACCTTTATTTTTCCATCTTTCTCAATCTAAGTAAACATTATCATTTAGTTCTACTCTGATTAAAATTTTAAAGATGTTTTCTAGTTCCTGAACGAACAAAAACCAAAAAAAAAGGTGGTGGTTTCAGGTTTACATATATATATATATATTAACGTGTTAAATGTACAGAAACTGAAGCTTTATATATAATTAAAGTGAATTAAGTGACATTATTTAATGAAAGGTTAATTGAGGAGGTTTTTCCACACTATAAAAAGCACAAGTAGATTTCCATGACCACACACCCAATACAATTTCTCCTGTACAATCAAGCAAAATACTAACTAATTAAGAGATTGACATGGCCACTAAGACCAGCAGCGGAAGCGGTGGAATGGTGACCATCTTACTGGTAGCAGTTTTGCTGCTCTCTGGAGGAGAGATGAAGGCAGCACTCGGATTTCGCTGGCCAGCATTCTGTTTTGCGTCCCCGGATGCTTATTGGGAGAAAAATGCTTTCTACGGGCCTTCAAGGCATGTATGGACCCGAAACAAGAGCTGGTTCTTCATGGAAAATCATGGGAATTCTGTCTTCAGGCGGCACAGTACTACTGTGACATAGGGCATATGCCTTGGAAGGCTGGAACCAAAATCAAGTCAATTGCATTCAGAAAAAGCGTAGCGGAACAGTACGACCCGTCGAATCAGTACTGACGGCGGGATCATCCCATGTTTCCTTTTTTGCACTGTTGATGTAATTGATAATGATCGACATGGGATTGTTAAAATTTATTTAATACATATATACGTATTTTAAAGGTCTAAACTTTATTGGGATTGTTAAAATTTATTTACATGTTTTAATAGTTAATTAAGTGTAACACAACTACTAAAAGTTGTTGGAGATAAATATTCATTGTTTTCAGATGATCCACAATTTCCTGAAAAATAGTGATTTTGTACCTATCTTAAAAAATAGTAAAAAATTTCCAAAAAATATAAAATTTGGTCTCCAATCATATTTTAACGTGGATATCATGTTGAGTGGTTCAGATCGTCTATTTCAACTTTGAAATTGAAGATAAAGATGTTGGGGTACGATTGGGGCATGAAACAATGGGCATTTGAGTCCTTCTCATATATATATATATATATATATATAGAGGTTGACTAAGATCAAAATGGTAGTTCTTGAGCCTTGATGCTACCAAATGGTTTTGCATTTTTCAAAATCCAAACAGTCGATCCAAACTGTTAGATGTGATCTCTATATTAAAATGAGCTTGGAGATCAAATTTTACATTTTTGAAATTTTTTACTATTTATTAATGTGGCTGGACCATTAAAAAAAATTTCAAACCATCTTAATACATAATAAAAAAGTTCCAAAAAGTATAAAATTTGGTCTCCAAGCACATTTAAATATAGATATCATGTTAAACGGTTTGGATCGACTGTTTGGACTTTGAAAATTGCAAAACTGAATTGGTATGACCACGGCATAGGAACTACCATTTTGGTCTTAGCCACTGAGCACCTCATTTTAGTAGTGAATTATGTAGCATTTTGGCTTAGGTTTTACTTTATTTTATCACCTTGTTTAATTATTATGTAAAAAATGTTACTGTTGTCCTATTTTATGTTTTAGTGCAAGAACCATGTTTTGGGACTATTTTACATCATTTGGAGCATGAAGCAGGTCGATTGGAAAAGCGCAGCTCACTCATTTTTTATAGTCCATGATTTTATGAAAAACAATGATTTTAAAAAATCCCAACCAAATAGTAAAAAATTTCTAAAAATTGTAAAATTTGGTTCCCAAGCACAATTTAATATGGAGATCAACTTCAACGGTTCGGATAGACGTTTTGAACTTTTAAATTGAAAATATAGACGTGAAGTAAATACTTTCTTTACTTTGCGAAGTACCATAGCCCAACTCTATAGCCCCAAAACAGAGCCGTCCAATTTTTCCTCTACATGCATCTTGAAACAGATGGTTTTTCTGTGCACGCATCTCGAAACAGCTCGACGACTGGATTCGGGAAAGCTGGGATTTCAAGAACACTGTTCACGGATGAAAATTTCAGCAGATTGGTTTCTAAAAAAACAACATTGAAAATTTCAATAATGAGATACTACTATGAGTCGTAGATAGGAAAACTAAATTGAAAATTTGAATGAGGAGATACTACTATAGGTCACGTAACCAATAAATCAAACATTAGTTACTCACAAGTCACAAGTAATGGTCTTATGAGCATTTTTTTAATCAAATTTTCTAAGTATGATGCAGGCGCAGGCAAAAGGTTGCATTGAATAAATAGTGACAAAATGCATTGAATAAAAAATGGTAGACTAATTGATTAGAAGGCTGATATTCAATCCGAAATTTCATCTTTTAATCACAATCATTGGGAGATCCGGATATCTACATACTTAATATAAGAATAGAGATAGAAAAACTGAATTGAAATCTGTTGAAATCCCTCATTCGTGAACAGTGTTCCTGAAATCTCTGAAATCCCGAATCCAGCCGTCCAATTATTTCCTGCACGCATCTTGAAACATATGGTTTTTCTGTGCTCGCATCTCGAAACGGCTCGACGGCTGGATTCGGAAAAGCAGAGATTTCAAGAACACTGTTCACGGATGAAAATTTCAGCAGATTGGTTTCCAAAAAACAACACTGAAAATTTCAATAATGAGATACTACTATAAGTGTGGATAGGAAAACTACATTGAAAATTTCAATGAGGAGATACTACTATAGGTAACGTAACCAATAAACAAACATTAATTACTGACAAGTCACAATTAATTAATGGTCTTATGAGCATTTTTTTTAATCAAATTTTCTAAGTATGATGCAGGCGCAGGCAAAAGGTAGCTTTTTTGAAGGTTGAGAAAAGGTGATTGCGTATCCTTATTTACACAATAAATTGTACACTGAAGGTTGAGAAAAGGTTGATAAAAGGTTTGCTTTTTTGAAGCTGACAAATTAAAGGTGAGTGCGAATTCACAAAAGGTTGCTTCATTAATTTACACAACTTTACAATAATCATTATTATCCATATTTGCAAGGAAAAGGGTATATAAAAATCCAAGTCCAAGTCATACATACAGCTGATCCATTATATTTATTACATATAAAGAAAATTCTTTAAGATGGTGTACATAAAATATAGGTTTTTATTAGGATAAGGTGGCAACTTGCCATCTTACGATTTTCATTAAAAAGAAAAATATTTATCAACTAAAAGCGCTTTTGTGCACTTATGTCATTTCATCGAACACCTTGAGTGCAAATAATCAAACGCCGGTATAATATACCAAACCCATGCTCCATATCACTTTCATCATAAATTTTGCTTCTTTGCACTTCTTTCTTACTGATGAAACAGACAAAGACTCTTAAAGGCTAGGTTGATAAAGAGGTTTATAATTGGAATTCGACCTAAGTTACTTGTTCATAGCAACAATTGATCCAACTTGGTTAAAAGGACAGCTTATCTTCTATCATTTATCCATAGAAGGAAAAATCGGTATCGGGATCGGGATCGGCACCGAGCGATCCCGATCCGGATCGGCACCGAGCGATCCCGATCCGGATCGGAAAATCGGTCGGAATCGGCCGAATCGGATCGGAAAATCGGAATTTTTTGGCAAAAGCTTGTTTTACACTAAAAAAATAGAAAAAAATTGATAAAAAAATTTAGAAAAATTATTACAATCAAATAATCTACTAATACAATATAATACAAGCATACACAACTAAATGGATATATAGAAATGAGTTGAAATGGATATATAGAAATGGATATATAGAAGTGAGTTGTAGTTTTAAACAAGAAAGATTGTGTGGTGTAGTGGAGTTGTGTTTGGTGGCTATGCTGAAGGGCGCGAGTTCAAATCACAGAGACCGCAAAATTTTTTTTTGAGTTTGGTTAATTAGCGTTTCGGCCATTTCGGTGGATCGGTCTCTTTCGGTCCGAAACGGACGAAATTTGGCTGAAATGTGACCGGAACGGACGAAATTTGACAGAAATGGTACTGGAACGGCCGAAATTTGACGAAATCTTCAATAACCGCTTAAATCGGCCTAAAATTGGATCGGTACCGTCCGATTCCGATCCGGAACGGCCGATTCCGCTCCGGAACGGCCGATTTTGCCTTCTATGCATTTATCCTCTCTTTTTTTTCAATTTGAGCACCGATATAAATAAGGGTACTGGTCCAACTGATGCATCATTGTTATCTTCTATCATTTATCCTATCTTCTATCATTTACACTCATCATTGTTATCCATATTTGCAAGGAAAAGGGTACAGCTGATGCATTTTATTTATTACAATATATAAAAAATATTATTCAAGTTTAGGTGTACATAAAATATAGTCATACTCGTACGGCCATTGTTATCCATATTAATTTGCAAGGAAAAGGATTTATGAAAATCTGAGTCCATATTCTATGTATCCCTATTCTTCGTCTTCAAAAAATAAAATAAAATAAAATATAATCTTCCTATAAAAACCATCAGTGCATGTTCTCCAAAGCTCACTAAACCAAATTAATATATGACAAGTGCTCTAACAGTCTCCTCAGAGGAAGAAAACAACCCAACAAAATATTGAGCAATATTGCTTTTCGTTTATTTTTAATTTTCAAGCACCATGTTTTTTAGTAAGCTTTTGTCGCTATGGCCAATAGTCGTCGGTCTAATGCTATCTTGTTTGTTCTCCATTCCCTATGGGGCCAAGATTCATCACCATACCTTTGTTGTAAGTGATTTCTCTACTATTATTTAGACAAGATAGGTCCGGAAAGTAATTTTCTTTTTTAATATTTAAATTTTGTTAATTAAAATTTGTATCTTACAGTTCATAATATGGAGATTATTTTAAATTGTTTGGATCAATTGGTCAAACTTTTTAAGTAGATATATAATGAATTCATAGCAGTATATATTGTTTCGTGCTATGTAAACTACCGTAGCCTCACTCATGTCATCATATCATGCATGTTACATTCTTTGGTGTTGTTTATCGCCTCTTAAAAATATCTACTTGTAACGTTGCTTGCTCTTTCTTTATCTCTTTTCTTTTTCTATATATTATTTTGTCATTGCCAGTGCCAGTGCCAATCTAATAGACTTGATAGCTACTAGCTAGCTCACTCAGATAAAAAAATCACGGTTTTCTATCACGAGAAAAGGTTACGCCCCTCAAGCATCTATCTCCCTTCAACTAGTTCAACTACTATCTTTTTTTTCAATATATTCCAAGTCAAAAAAAAGAAAAAAAAATTCTTTCACCATTCATTTTTTCTCTGATCAATGTCGTTCATTTTTTCAATGATCTGTGCGAAAATTTTGCAAATCTAAAACTACGAACGTCTTCTAATTGATTTTCTCTTTCAAATGAGATCCATGATAAAGTACTTTTAAGTTATATTTGTATCGTTGATTATTTTCTTTTTCTTGATATGTTAGGTTTAAAGACTTCATGCACTTGGTATAAACACTTGATATGTAATGTATAAAACTGCGCTTTAAACCTTTTAAATACTTGCACTCAAGGGCGGAACTAGAAATTATGATAGAGGTGGCTGAAAATTAAAAGTGATGAGTGGGATTTGAACCCAAATCCTCTCAACCACAAAATAAAGCTCTAACCACTAGGCTACAACTAAATATTTGCTATACATTGATGGGGGTTGAACTATATAAAAGGTTTTGAAAAAATAAAATTGCTCTAAATTTCAATATACATAATTAAAATTTTAAAATCATAGGGGTGGCTTAGCTTTGACTGAGCCTAAGATCCGCCCCCGCTTGCACCCACTCTTTTTCCCCTCCAATCAATCTCATCCATTTTGTCGAAGATCTATAAGGAATTTTGTGAATCTAGAACTACGAATGTCTTCTACTAAATTTCCTTTTTCAAATGAGATTCATGATAAATTACTTTTGAGTTATATTTGTATCGTTGTTTTTTTTCTTCTTGATATGCTATGTATAAAAACTTGATATGCTGGGTTTAAATACTTAATATGCTAGGTTTAAATACTTAATATGCTAGATTTAAAGACTTGCATACGTAGGTTTAAAGACTTGATATGCTATGTTTAAAGACTGCACTTTGAATCTTTTAAAGACTTGCACCAACTCTTTTTTTTTTCTCCGATCAGTCTCGTCCATTTTTCTAACAATCTGTGATGAATTGTGCGAAAGTAAAACTACGTACAACTTCTACTCAATTTTCACTTTCAAATGACATCCATAATGCAGTATTTTGAGTTATATTTGCGTCAATGTTTTGTCTTTTCTTGATATGCTATGTATAAAAACTTGATATGCTAGGATTAAGACTTGATAGGTTAGGTTTAAATATTTGCATATGTAGGTTTAAAGACTTGCATGCGCCAACTAGCGTTAGCTTTAAATGAACTACCAGCCTTCTAGAAGACAGTCCTAGCAGTAAATATTTTCTTAAATATTATGGTAACAAAGTGATTTTATTCACATAGTTCAGTGGTACAAATGTAAAATACTTTAATTTTCAGTAGTACGAATGTACAGTACTTTTATTTTGATTTGATAAATGTACAATACAAATCCATACATACAAAAATAAATTAGAAACCCTATTGATAATTTACAAAATTATTAAAAGCTGTGTATGGAACCAATTCAAGGAATAATCAAGTAATTTCTGAGCTTTGCTCTTGTTCTATATCGTAGTGCCACCATTATATATCGTCCTTCTCATTTTCCTCAAATTCACTCATCTCTCTAACTTATACTACATTTCAATTCGAATTCACAATCGCTACATCTCTGACATCATAAGAACAACACGAGTCGAAGGAGTTTTTGGAAAAAATTCGCTTGGGTGAGAAAATTACAAGAAAACCGGCTCATCTTCATCTGATTCAGGCATGCATGCAAATCTTCCCAAAGGAAATAATGTGAACTCAAATAGTCAAAAAAATGGTCAAATCTTCTATGTTTTTCTAGCAAGTATGCATCACAAACCAACTAGTGGTCGGTATACCAGTTCAAAATAAAATTTATTTACAACGAAACCAAACTATGAACTTGTAACTTCATATATATATATTTACTTTTTCAGTTTTCCCTTAAACAGATCCAAGAAGCTAGCTACACCCGGCTCTACAATAATATAAAGAGCATTCTAACTGTCAATGGATCATATCTGGGAGCCACTATCTCCGCTCACAAAGGCGACACAGTCTATGTCAAGGTCATCAACAGAGGGAACAAGAACATCACCATCGACTGGTATTATACACACATAGTACATACATAAAAAATCTGTCTTTTGCACTATTAATTAAGGAATTATTTCAATCCATGCAAGACTAACATGTAATCATCTAATTTCTTTATATAGGCATGGCGTAATCCAGCCGAGGGACCCATGGTCAGATGGACCGGAATACATTACTCAGTGTCCTATCCAGCCAAGAGCCAACTACACACAACGGATCCAACTTACGGAAGAAGAAGGCACGCTCTGGTGGCACGCACATAGCGAATTTGATCGAATTTGATCGTGCTACTGTTCACGGTGCTATTGTTATTCACCCGAAGCTCGGAATCACCTTCCCCTTCCGCAAACCCCATAAAGAATTCACGCTAATTCTAGGAGAGTGGTGGAACAAAAACATAACAGATGTGCACCAAATTGGAATTGAGTATGGCGATCAATTCAAACTGTCTGATGCCAACACAATCAATGGACAGCCTGGTGACTTCATGCCCTGCTCAGCAAATGGTAATTTATTGTTGCCGGTATAGGAAGTTGTTTATTTATAATGCAAGTTGTTAGTGCTTCATAACACGGAAATTCTCTTTGACAATGTTTGTTACTTCATCAATTAAACAAAATTAGCAACCAAATTTATTATTCTTTTTCAAATATAATGTGGTCTAACTACATATATTTTTTATTTTTACTTTTGTTGCAGAAACTTTTAAGGTACAAGTCGAACAGGGCAAAATGTACCTCCACCGTGTAATAAATGCAGCCATGAAAAATGCGTTCTTTTTTGGGGTTTCCGGCCACAATGTAATGGTGGTCGGAACCGATGCCAGCTATACGAAGCCTTACGTGAATGAATTTATCATAATCACCCCAGGCCAAACAATGGACCTCCTCTTACAGGCCAATCAATTGCAAAACTCTTCTTCCCCATTCCGTTATTACATGATCGCGGCTCTATACTTTGATGGAAGTTCTGCGGCCCCTAGAGATCGGAATGAGACTGTAGCTATTTTAGAATACAAAACTAATCATTTCTCGCCATCAATAAGACCGGTTTTCACCTCCTTACCAAAGTACAACGACACTAATGCATTGATCACTCAAAAGAGAGCAATGTTTCTTTTAATATTTATAAACTCGAAAATGCTATCGGTTCGCATTGCAAGCGCACAATCCTATCAAGTAGTATATTCGAGGTCGATTGATCAGTGTCAAAATAATGATGATTTACATAGGGTTTTGACTTAGGTTTTGCATATTTTCTCACACTTATGTTTAATTTATTAGAGAAAAAGGCTACTGTCACCCTTTTTTATATTTTATTGCAGAAAATAGATTTTGGGACTATTTTACACCAAATAGAGCTAGAATTGGGTCAATCGGATCAGCGATGCTTATCGACGAAGTCTCTGTTACGGTCCGTATTGCCTAATACGAACCAAGCCTAGCACAAACCAGGAGATAGCGTGAGAAACACTAAAACCCTCAGCGACAAGGTCCTAATACGGACCGTATCACCTGATACGGACCGTAACCAAAGCCGCCCCGTGGGAAATAACTGCCAACAGCTGTATCCAGATCAGTTTCTTAGCCCCTACTCAATCTCCAGATGTCCCTCCACTCCTATATAAGGCCCCTAGGCAGAAGAATAACTTATCTTTGTAATTAGGGTTAGATTTGATTAAAGAGAGAAGAGATGAGTGCTTGTAACAATGCCGTTTCGCGGCTAAGTTCCTTTTCTTAGGGCTAGGCAGTAAACCTTATTACTCTTGATGTTTTGATATATATATTTTCTGTCGATTATGGTTTCTTCTTGTTGAATCAAAATGTTTTTGTGATTTACTATCTCTTCATCTAACTTCAATGATCTAGTTTAGTCCATTGGGGTAGTGATAGTGCTTTAATGGTAAGAGAAACTATTTGTATGAATTAGCCTCGTTGAGATTTACTAGGTTTATGTGAAGAAAACCTTAGCGGAGAAACCATAAACCAGACCAACAAAATGCATACCAAATTCTATCATTTGCGTAAAGAAAATCGCAGTGATCTGTGTAGTAATTTGGGGTATTTGAGAGATCAGACATTTGCGTAAGGAAAATCGCAGTGTCCTATGTAGAATCTCGGTGAAAGATCTGTTATTCTTGCATAATATAAATCGCAGTGACCTATGTGGTGTCTTTCATTAAACAACAACAGGAAATCAGACGCAACATGAATATATTGTCAAGGCGGATTGAGTGGCAATGGTGTGCCGAAATCCTAGGAATCCTCATCTCTATCTTTATTTTAATTATTTTTTAATTGCTTCCTAATTTACATTGATCAAAATAATATCTCTCAATTTTCAGATTTCATCTAGCCTTTCGAAAGATTGTGATTCGATCGCTCAAAGCATTGAACCAATATTCCCTGTGGATCGATCTCGTATATACTACTTGATAAGATAGTGCGCTTGCAGTCCGAACCGATAGCATTTCCGAGTTTATAAATATTAAAAGAAACATTGCTCTCTTTTGAGTGATCAAGCTTTTTGGCGCCGTTGCTGGAGAATAACGGTTCATTGTGCAAGGTCTCGCGAGACGTCCTTGCTTTGACCATTGAATCTAATTAATTAGAATTAATAACTAGATCATTGCAATGAAATACCTTTACAATTGCTTTGAATTTAGATGAAGAGATAGTAAATCACACAATGAAATACCTTTACTATCTCTTCATCTCGGGGGAGTAAAGGAATGCAATCATTTGTGAAATACCTTTTCAATGAAATAATTAGAATTAATAACTAGATCATTGCAATGAAATACCTTTACAATTGCTTTGAAGTTAGATGAAGAGATAGTAAATCATTACAATGAAATACCTTTACTATCTCTTCATCTAACTGCAATGACGTCCTTGCTTTGACCATTGAATCCAATTAATCTTACGTGGTGAATTTAGAATTAATAACACAAATGATTGCAATGAAAAATGCTACGTACAAAAGTAATTTTATGTAGAACTTGATATTATGATTAACATGCTATATATATATAACAAGCAATAAAAGTAAATGAAAATAGTCATAAAAAATAGAGTCTATTAAATAGGCTCAAGATAGTAAATATACATTTTTTCCTAATTAGGAGTCATCTTGCTTTTTATTCAAGTAGCTAGACAAGACTATCTTAAGACCTGAATCTTTATTCTTCATGATTCAAAGCCTAACAAATTTTAGGAGCACCAACATTATCATATTAAAACTAATGCTCAAGATAATACAGCTCAATATTAAATTGTGGGAAAAGAAAATCCAATGCCTCACACCCATCCGGCACTCAGGTCATCCTCTAGTCCAAGTGAGATTTTTTTCTTGATTGTTTTTATTCTGTTCTTTTACTCATCCGAATTATGACATATATATATATATCCTGGAAGGCTGAAACTAAATGAAATGCATCATTTATTATTTTTCTTCAATTTTACTCATCCGAATTATGAAATATTATATCCTGGTAAGGCTGAAACTAAATGAAATGCATCTCTTGAATCATTTATTTTTATTGAATTTTATTTTCCTTGTTTAAATTATTTTAAGGAATCAATATATAAGAATAACATAAACTTTGTTGCTTAGCATTGTTCACAAGCGATTGGGCTAATCTTGCCGAAGATGTGCTATGTTGATTATTCAACATTTCCTGCAGTCTGCAAATCAGTGGGGTTGATGTACATCGATCGCTTCTGTTGTCTTCCTAGAAATATACCTTTCGGAGTTCCAATATTATTGCTCTATGCTTACAAATCAGATTCAAATTTGCACAAGTTTGTTAAAATGAATGGAGAAATAGCAAGAGATAATATATTTATCCCAGAGGCAACTAACAAGTGGGTTTGTGGATCTTCATGGGGCTGGCTTGTTCTAGAGGGTACTGATAGTAGGCAAGTAAGTCTTTTGAACCCATTCACGAGGCGTGTAATACGACTTCCCTCAGTCGACACTTTCACCTGTGAACCAGATGTTCCTGTTAAAGGCTTTAATTATATACACAAAGCAATCTTATCAATGAACCCAACAATATCGGAACAAGATTGCATCATTTTGGCAATTGTGGGACGAAGGCGGAAACTTTCCTATTGTAAGATTGGGGATAAAAAATGGAGGAATATCGATTGTCGTTTCTGGAAATTTTGTGATGTAATATATTACAACAGAAAATTTTATGCCACCACCGATTATAGTTACTTAGTGTCTTGTGACCTCATAGATCCAAATTTCACTAAAACAATTTTTTTGGCACCTCCTATTGATTCCCTCTACCCTAGAAGGAAGCACTTGGTCGTGGCATCGGGATGTCTATTGCTAATCTATAGAACTATAAATGATAGATTTAAATTTCATTTACTGAATAAGTGCAGTCCGTCTACTCTTAATCACGAATGGCAATATAACTGGGTTGAGAAAAACTCTATAGGTGATCAATTGTTGTTCATAGGAAATAACGGCTCGTTCTCTCTACCAGCACAAAGCAACAGTAGCAGAGCAAACTGCATCTACTTCACGGAAAATGCTTTTGGTTGGGTGGAAAGTAATGATGATGATAATCGTTCTTTTGGTATGTATGATATTGCAAAGAAAAAGTTTAACAATGGAGAGAATCAGAATGAAGTTTTTCGATCATTTTGGATGATCCGATCTCCATGGTAACAAGTCACTAATGTTTTGGTAGACTAATAAAATATAGCACCAGCAATTGCTATTTTCTTATAATGTTTATTCAGTTGTTATATTAGTTGGCAAATATTTAATGGATCGTATCTACTAATTTGTTGCAACTGAAGGTGCAAATAAAGACTTTCTTAATTATTGTCTTTTCTATACTAGTGTTCGTGCGCACAGTTATGTTTATTTTGTGGTTCTGGTTTTGTACTTTTGGTGAGGGGTAGTTACTTGTTTATGGACAACTAACCTGAAATGTGTTGCTCCAGGATCCAATATAAGAATGACAAAATAATTACATTTTAAAAGAAAAATTATATTTCGTAAAAAGAGTCCAAAACTATATAGAGTGCTGTTCTAATTAAGGTCCCTTATACCTCGTTGGTCAAAGAAGCAACAACTGAACACTAATAATGGTCACGAATTATTGAAATATATATAGTAGCAGAATTCATAAAATACATTTATATAAGAATAAAATTATTTGAAGGGATTAGGGAGTAATTATCACCCATTGGAGCTGGCCAGGGGCGCAGCCGAGTGCTGCTCAGTGGCGGAGGCAGATGGACAGTGTTTGAATGGAGTCCCGATCACTAACCCACGCTAATGAACTGACAACACTGCTAGCGCTGCGACGCCGATCAACCCCTTGTCCGAGCCGCCGATGATACTCATTCAGCACTGTCGCAATGCATCGCCAGCACACTGGACGTGACCATGCTGCCACAACAATATCAGTACATCTCTGATCTCTCTCTCTCTCTCTACGTGAGCAATCATCCAACCCAGATCGGAAAGATTTTAGTTTGGGAAATTCGTTTTCTGAAGTTGAACTTTATGACAAAAACTTGAGTCCGTGGCGAAAACACAAAAGGTCATTTACGAGTTAATTTATTTAGTTCATCATCTGTTGATAAAATTTTATGGAAAAGTCACTTAGTACTTTTTCTTCAATTTACCAGTTAATTTATTTACTTGTTCATTTTAAAACTGTTGAAAATTAATTCAAATTGATTAGAGCATGTACGAATCAGTTTTTACCAGCATAAAAACTGCATGGGTTATGTTAGGCATTGGTTATTTTAAGCATAGTTATTTTAGGACTAGTTAGCTTAGTGGTTAGCTATTTTTAGCATGTTGTGTAGTGGGTGCTTAATTTAGGCAAGTTGTGGGTGTTTATTTTAGAAACATTGTATTGCTTTAAATACTGCAGAACTCTATGTAATTGAGTAAGAGAGAAAGGAAATAAAGTGTTGTTTCTGTTCAGAAAAGTATTATTCTCTCTTCAATCTTTTGCATACTGGCACAAAGCAGTGCAATATTGCTGAGTTTATCCCAACAAAACGGTATCAGAGCCGATGGTTCGGTGCGACAAGCAATTGATGATAGAGTCGATTGGTGGGCAACTTGGAAGAATTGCAGCAGCAACAACCGCTAAAGAAGCATTGACAACCTTCAAGACGTCATTTCAGGGAAGTTTGCGAGTTGTGGCCGTCAAACGGCAAAGCCTATGTGGAGATCTTGAGACGTTGCATATGAAAATAGAAGAATCAATGCAGATTTTTCTTTCAAGAGTGACATCCGTTGTCAACAAAATTCGAGCATATGGAGACAACATGCTAGAACAAACCATGGTGGCAAAGGTGCTGAGAAGCGTAGCACCAAATTTTGATCACGTGGTGGCAACAATTGAAGAATCAAAGGATCTTTCAACCTATTCCTTTGATGAACTGATTGGATCACTACAGACCCATGAAGCGAAATCTAAATCAGAGGAAAAAGGCGATGAAAGGCATTCTACAGAAAGGGGGAATCCTCTCTAGGCAAAGGTGGACGTGGCCATTGTAGATTTGCCGAGTTCTTGTTTCAGCATGGCATAAAAGATGTCCAGTGCTTCCACTGCAAAAGATATGGGTATGTGTAAGCCGATTGTTTTAGAAAACAAAGAGAAGAACAGCAAGCATGCTATGAAGAAGAAAAGAAGAGCAACCCACGCTTTTCATGGCGTATGAAGAAGGTGGAAAGCAAAGATCCACAACCTTGGAAGAAGCAGCAAGAAATGAAACATGGCATCAAGCATTGCAAAAGAATTGGTAGCAGCAAGAACAATGGAGATCAAGCGTGCAAGTTCTAAAGAACATAAGGCTAACAATTTGCTGAAGTCATTGGCAAGAAAAAAGTTTGAGGAATTCAGAATCAAATCTGGTATAATCAATTTTGAATTAAGTGGGAGTGTTGAAAATTAATTCAAATTGATTAGAGCATGTACGAATCAGTTTTTACCTAGCATAAAAACTACATGGGTTATGTTAAGCATTGGTTATTTTAAGCATAGTTATTTTAGGACTAGTAGCTTAGTGGTTAGTTATTTTAAGCATGTTGTGTAGTGGGTGCTTAATTTAGACAAGTTGTGGGTGTTTATTTAAAAACATTGTATTGCTTTAAATACTACAGAACTCTATGTAATTGAGTAAGAGAGAAAGGAAATAAAGTGTTATTTCTGTTCAGAAAAACTATTATTCTCTCTCAATCTTTTTGCATACTGGCACAAAGCAGTGCAGTATAGCTGAGTTTATCCCAACAAAAACTCACTTATCTCCTAGTGAATAAGTCAATTTTGATGTTATCTGTTATCAATTTGTTTTTATCTGTTGGTTCAATTCATGAGAAAGATGGCCCAAGTTAGCAAATAGTGTATTTCATGGGAAAAAGATTTCTACTTTGTTGTCATATTGATGAGCATTCTGAATGTGAACTATTTGGTATGTTTAAATGATGAACTGATAATTTTATATATCTGGATGAAAGTTTCTCTACAACTACTTCTAATGACTTGTCTCGATGCTGACTTTTCTTTTAGCATTGCATATCTGATTGAAGTTTTTTTTTTCTGTAGAACGAGGCAGCATTTTTCAGCTCAAATAACTTGTCATTGTAATTTGTAATTAATTCAATTTAATTTGTTTCTTATAGGTTATAGGTATGTGATGACTCAAATTTAAAATTTAAACTACTACTTTTAAATATTTATAAACTCTAATTTCAACTTACGTTCAGATTACAAGCGTATGATTCTACCATGTAGTATAAATTGAGGTGTCGATCCACACGGGATAGTGTATTAAGTTTTAAACAATTTTTAGTAGTCTAGGTTATTGGATTTTTAAAAGGTTTAGTGGTGACAAATACAATTAAGATATTATAGCTAAAATAAGGTTAAATTGGCCTGGTCTGCACATTATCTCTGATAAGATTTGTGAGCATACAAGTAAATTTGCATGTCACTCTAAAACAGGTGGCATTAATTTATATTTATGAAATGATTTTATAGTATGTGAAAGACGTCTCTTTCTTAATATAATGGACCACCCTTAACGACGAACATGCATACATTTTTTTTTTTGTTCCTTGTATTAAAGCATGAATTTATATAGTCTGAAAATTTGATCTCGTTCTGAATCAAATCAGATTGAGCAAATATATATTCAGGAGTGGAATCAAACTTTTTAATAGGATAAGTTTCATATAGATTATGAAGTTTGATATAATAACAATAGATAAGGAAAAATCGGCCGTTCCGGAGTGGAATTGCCCGTTCCGGAGCAGAATTGGCCGTTCCGGAGCAGGATCGGACGGTACCGATCCGCTTTCAGGACGAGTTACACGGTTAGTGTAGATTTCGTCGAATTTCGACCGTTCCAGCCTGATTCAGACCAATTCAGCCATTCTGTCCTGATTCAAGTCAAAATTCGGCCGTTCCGGACTGAAATAGACGATTCCACCG